>JAMPIV010008748.1:0-245543 GCA_024509875.1 Oreohelix idahoensis
ATATTGCTTGTACTTTCTCAGAATGTCATTGTTGAGCTGAGGACTTACCTTACGAGTTCTAGATTGTGTACTTACCCTCGGAATACCAGAGCATATGTCCTGGATCGTCATGTAGTTTAACTTTACTATGTACTTATGTCATTACATGTCAAAGAATGTACTATTTAAATTTTCCTATCAGATTTGTACATCCATTTTTAAAGACAATATTAGAGTATGCTGTTTAATGATGATTATAGTAACTTGCATACGTATATTGTGTTTACATGCTAACGTGATGTGTGTTGGTGACACCTCCCCGATGTGAATATTTTTTGAGACATATTTATTTTTCTGTTGAGGTATATCCTCACCAGACACTCTATAATTAGCCTATTGTTTGGCAATTTAATTAATTATCAGCGCATAATTCGTGCGTTTTGAGCCGCTTATCGCTTGCTCTTTGATATTGAAAAAAAAAATATGTTCCACATTTTTTTTTTTATCGGGAGGAGGTGGTGATATGTTGCGTGATAAATTCTCGCAACATCGTTTTATTTCAATATCTGTTTTATAACGCAAGGGCAACAACTGCTTGAAATCTATAGTCACTTTTCTCGGTAAGCATTTGTCTTCTCGCGTTAGTATCGAATGCAGTTAACTTTTGAGCTGTGGTCATTTTTGCGCTGGACTGCGCATGACTTGTCTTGTTGTTTGGTCGATCGGTTTCCGCCCACCACTAGTGGTGGGTGTGAGCGATTTGGAATGGCGAAAGAGATGCCTCGTTGAAGAGGGGATCTCCGCTATTTTTGTTCTGTCAGGGATGTGTAGTCCTCTTATGGATATTTCGTTTAGTCGAGATAATACCTCTAGTGTTTTCCCACATGTCGGGAGGCGTGATATTTCTGTGTATTTCATGAAAGCAAGGTAAATTGACTTTTTCATTAACTCTATCGATTTTGGGTCGTGAGCGATTTCGATTCATAGCCTGTCTCCGAAAGTCGTCGTCACGAGATGTTTTTTCCCAGCTCACATGTCGCTGCATTGTACTGCATCGGTTGATGCAGGTACCAAGGACCATTACTTGCTACTTTGTTAAATGAACTAGGTTTAGAAACCTTTATTATCTAGAGGATATTTTTGAGGACATTATTTATACTTCGGCAGACGTGTCTGTCTTGCTGAAGTCAAACTAAGGAGAGTGAACTGATCTCATACATCTGGTTATCTCCTGGCTGTTATAGAAAAGGATGGAGTTTTCCACCTGACTACATTTACAGCACTTTGAAATATAACATGCATCTGACTCATCATTGTAATGCTGTCTACCGTTTATTGCTGTATTGAATGTTGCTGTGATAATGACTGTTTGATGTGCCTACACATTTGCGTAACCATTTTGTCACTGTGGCGTCCACAATAAATAATGAAGAAAAACGTCAACGGCTGTTTCAAGACTCATTGACTTTATACGTCGTGAGTTTACTGACGTCCTATGTGGATTGCCCTGTTATTGTTGCATGAACATTGTTTTGACTGAACACATCTACACACTACACAAAACCAGACATGCGGATGCCATCCATCATCATATGGCATCACGCATCAGTGGTCAATCCCTTTGCACTCTTCCAACTTTTCAGAGAAAATATTGGAAGATGAGTTTGGCATTGGAGTCTCAATAGCCTGTTCAGTCACGCCATCTCTGGATCGTGCTGAGTTTCCTAAGATGATATATTTCCCTCCTTGAGGTATCGGGTAAATTCGTTCATCTAATATTGCGGCCTTTACTTTGCCGTTTACAAAGTTCGACCTAACTTCTACATAAGCTAAAGGCAAAATCATCCTTCTGTTGATTATCATAAGTGCTGTTACCTCAACATCCTCTTCTGTGACTTGATCAAGGTCGATAACAGAGGCTGAGACAAGGGCATCACATCCAAGACCTTGATAATACAAACAGGTGATTTCTTCTCCATTTACTGTGGCAGTCTCCACATTTTGAGAATCCCTGTATCCACTCCGGGCCTTCGTCAAGTTCCCATCCATGGTAGGGACCTTAGCTTTGTAAGAAGTCTGTGGGATTGGGTCTCGGCGCATACAGTCTAACTGATGTAAGTTGGCCGACAGGTGATGTTCAAGAACATCCCTTCCCTTCCCATAGGGTTGCGTAATCCTTTTCTGTTGAGTGATCCTATTTGGTTGAGCGATCCTATTTACCAGGTTGTTGGTGCGGTTGTTGTTGGTATGCCTGTTGTGAGTTTTTGCTGAGAATGAGGAAGGTCTCTTCAGATTATCAGCACTCCTGTGCTTAATCTTATTTTCAGGATAGTCTAGATGTCTCCGTTTGGATATCCATACCTCTGCTCTGTCTGAGCCTGAATTCTGAGACATAGACTTGGCTTCATGTGGTGCAGTCATATTTACCACTGAAGATGGTGATGCAACTGGCAAAGGAGTGGCATGATGAGTATTCCTAGATTCAAGTTTATCCCTGGATTCCATATTTGTAGGTTGAAACTGAGTTTCCAGTTCTTCCTTACACTGGAGGGATTTTTTCTTGTCTTTGTCTCTCATGTTCCACATTCTCTTCTGTGTATTTTGCTCTCCATTTCTTCCTTTCTGCTTCTCTCATCCTGCATTTTTCCATCTTTTGTGAAACAAAAGTATCCAGTTCTTCTCCGGAGAGTTCACACTCAATGGCTAACTCTGTCCAGAATGTTCTCCACTCATTCAACTCTACAGATTCTTCCATTATACCCATAGTGGTTCGTTGAGCGAGTATGAGATATCTAACTCACAAACAATAATTAAGGCAAAAATACTTTCTATAGTCTTAACTATACGAAATTATCACAAACCCATATAGTATATCAAACCTGCCTTATATAACCACCAAATTAAAATTTAGTTAACAATAGGTAACTTAATTTCCAGCAGTACCACCCAAGAAGAGTTTCTCATAACAAAACTTAAAATCTGTGTTTCTTGCAAAAAAAAATTTATATGTAGTTTAGTCTAGGGTATTTTTATATGTCCCCTCTTTAATCTAATCCTAGACTGGGACACCAATAAGTGACAAGTACTACTACGAGCAGTAGTGGTCTAGAAAGATAAAGAGTTTTCATATCTCAGACAAGTGGGTCTAAATATGAAATAAGAGTTAATCCGACGAGCGTCCCAGTTGTCGCGAGTGTTTTTGAGGGGATAGGGACAGCTTGAATGGAATGGAAGAATACAGATAATAGATGTCTTATTGATAGCTTTCCGAGGTTTGAAGAAACTGCCTCTCCTCGGGAAATAGTGTACTAGAAATTCACTTAAAAGAGAATTCTGGTACCTAAACAGGATATTTTTGGACGATAAATTCTTTCTCAGGGATCCTACAAACAAGGACTTGTGTAAAGCACATAAGGGTTGAGAAAGAGATTTGGTGTCCAGTCCCCACAATTTAATATATCCCGACCCAATAGAAAGTTAATTTAATTATGGCTGAGCCCCCAGGGGTGTAGATTATTATTTAAAACAAAATACAAACCCAAATAAAGTTAACAAGAAAAATAGCAACCAGACTCTGTTATGTAAGTTGGATTAAAAGGGTATGGAATCTTACATTTTTTAATATACACTTATAAATATGAAAAAAAGTTTTTTAGCTCTACTGTTTTATAAAAAAAAATAAACTAGTGTGGTCATCACCTTGACCAGAGACCTTCTCTCTGGTAGTGTTGCTAGTAGGTCTTATACTCAACTCTCCGCAGGCCTGTAGTAGCTGCGGAGATGATTTTGGTTCGGACTCTCTTGGTTTGGTCTGCCCCAGTAGGTTGGTCTTATAACAGTTAATGGGTTCAGAGGGTGTCAGAGTTTGCTTCCCTGGACTCAGTGCACATCACAGATAAGGATGGGGTAAAGTCACCTCTGCTGAAGTTGCCTCTTTGTTTATGGGATGTGTGGGATGGTTACTGGGTGATAGGATAGGTTGGGTAAGGGTTACCTGGTTTAGGTCTTGGTACCATGGACTTGTACCCTGGACCTGGTTTAGGTATCTGGTAACCGCAACCTGGTTTAGTATCTGGTAACCGCAACCTGGGTTAGTACCTCGTAACCGCAACCTGGGTGGATTCGCTCAACGAATTCACTAAGGATATTTTGCATCAAGTGCAAAGTAGCCTCGACAGAGGGCCCATACAATCACATCTGCTTCCCACCGATGGTTACAAGAAGAATGCCGAAAATTCCCTCCAATATTCCAGGATCTGTTCCGGGCAGGGGTGGTTGTGTGTGCAAATTCTGTTCTGGTCCCCAGGGGTATTTAAAGTTACCTTCATTTCAACTCGCACTAGCGTCCATCGTTTCGGCCTGTTTTACATGCGTCCAGTTCGTGAACAACAAAGACGGTCGACTTCCTGTTCGAATGGCAACGCCCCCCACTGGCCAAGTTAATGAAAATAACTGCATATGATTGCTCAAGAGATATTCATGGGCGTGATTTAACCTCTCCTTAAATCAATGCGATGACCAGAATGAACGGTAGATAAACTGTCCACATATTAATCAGCAAACGTGTTGACCATCTGCGTGGAAAGGTTGCATAGCTAATGAGTCCAGGTGAAGAAAAAAAATCCCGTTTGACGAAAAGTTACCAAAATATTCGGGGGCACTGATGCTATCCGAAGGGGTCGTTACAAAGGGTCGTACCATATCATCCAACACTTCAGGGGTACCGATGTTATGAGAGGGTTTTTACCATCATCTAACAAATTCAGGGACGGCTAAGTTGTCTGTCACATTGTCTTGGAGATATTGCTCGTAAAAGGTTATCACAATTCACCATCATATTGTTATCTTGCAGATATTGCTGGTAAAAGGTTATCACAATTCACCATCGTATTGTTATCTTGCAGATATTGCTGGTAAAAGGTTATCACAATTCATCATCATATTGTTGTCTTGCAGATATTGCTGGTAAAAGGTTATCACAATTCACCACCATATTGTTGTCTTGCAGATATTGCACGTAAAAGGTTATCACAATTCACCATCATATTGTTGTCTTGCAGATATTGCTCGTAAAAGGTTATCACAATTCACCATCATATTGTTGTCTTGCAGATATTGCTCGTAAAAGGTTATCACAATTCACCATCATATTGTTGTCTTGCAGATATTGCTGGTAAAAGGTTATCACAATTCATCATCGTATTGTTGTCTTGCAGATATTGCTGGTAAAAGGTTATCACAATTCACCATCATATTGTTGTCTTGCAGATATTGCACGTAAAAGGTTATCACAATTCACCACCATATTTACTACTTCTATGTTTCTTCAAATTCCCGCCTTCTAATTATAAAAAAAAATTCATATTGTTTCTTGCAGTTTTTGTCTGGTAAAGGTCAAGTCAATTCACCATCATATTGTTTTGTCTAATTGCTGGTAAAAGGTTATCACAATTCACCTTTTTTTTAATTGCAGATTATTGCTGGTAAAAGGTTATCACAATTCTCATCCTTGTTGTCTTTGCAGTTATTCTTCTAAAAGGTTTCACAATTCATCATCGTGATTGTCTTGCAATATTGCTGGTAAAAGGTTATCACAATTCACCATCATATTGTTGTCTTGCAGATATTGCACGTAAAAGGTTATCACAATTCACCACCATATTTACTACTTCTATGTTTCTTCAAATTCCCGCCTTCTAATTATTAAAAAAAAAATGCCTTCTGTTTTCGTCTGTCAAGTCTCCTACTTCTAAAAGTGTTAGCCCAGTTTCTTTTTTTTATAATTATTTTCTACATCGTCTACTTCTCTTCCTTGTTTCTTTTCTTGTTCTTCTTCTAAAACTTCATCTTCTTCGATTGCCGTTGAAGTTTTTTTCTCTTTTTTTAAAATCTGCTAATTCTAAAAATATTTCTAAATTATGGTTCCTCTTGTGTCCTTTCTTCTCCTCTTCTCCTCTTTATGCGTCGTCTCCTCCCCCCCCCCTACTTCTTCTGTTTCTCTTTCTGCTTCTACTTCCTCTTCTTCGTCGCCGTGGTTTCTTTTTTTAAAGTCTGCTTCTTTTATTTCTAAATTATGGTTCTCTTAATTTTCTTCTCCATCTTCTCTTCCTTCATCTCCATCTTATCTTCCTTCATCTCCATCTTCTCTTCCTTCATCTCCATCTTCTCTTCCTTCATCTCCATCTTCTCTTCCTTCATCTTCATCATCTCTTCCTTCATCTCCATCTTCTCTTCCTTCATCTCCATCTTATCTTCCTTCGTCTCCATCTTCTCTTCCTTCATCTCCGTTTTGCTTCATGACTTCTTCTTTTAAGTTTCCTTCTTTTAGTTCAACATTTTCTTCTAATTCCTTGTTTTTCTCCTTCTAGATCCAATTTTTCGTGACCCTTTTAAAACTCTCCTTTTTTATTTTCTCATTGAATGTGTCTTTGTCTTATCCTCTTCTGCCTCCTCTTCATCTTTGTCATACTCTTCTTACTCTTGCTTTTGCCGCATATTTGTTGTCTACATAGTTATGATTATTTGTTGTCTACATAGTTATGATTATTTGTTGTCTACATAGTTATGATTATTTGTTGAATACTTACTCTCCTCTTGTTTGCCGCCAACAAGAAGGATAAAGAAATAAATCGTCAGCAACAACAAAAAAGTGACCAATTAAAATTGTCAACAGAAATAAATCAGTTACCCTCTTCATCAATTAGCACGCGCTATTGATTTCTACCGGACAGAACCCCAGTGGGACTTGACAAAATGGCGAGCCCCACAAACATTTGTGTCGTCTTGAAAGTGCGCAGTGAGCATGACAGATGCGTCTCCATTCTGGTTGTATAAGTCACATGTCAGCTTGTGTGGAGTCCACGTGTACATGTTTTAGAACTACGTTCGACTGTGTGTTATACATTCCCTAAGCGTGACACTACATTTCCTAGGCGTGACACTGCATTCCCTAGGCGTGACACTACATTCCCTAGGCGTGACACTACATTCCCTAGGCGTGACACTACATTTCTTTCAGTCAGTACCCTCCTGGTCCTTAAAGAGTGTAGGCATTTGGCAAACGTTTAGTAGACCCCTCCCCCTGTCACGTGCCATCAGATCAAAGTGTTTCCATGCCGTTCTCATCATCTTCGTCTATGTCTCCAATTGTCTTCTCCGTGTAGTTTACTGTCTACCTCTGTTTCCTTTACCGTTACCCTGGGGGTTCAACAACTAGAACTGCCTTGTAATGTTATCTATATTCCCTTGTAATGTTATCTACATTCCCTTGTAATGTTATCTACATTCCCTTGTAACGTTATTTACATTCCCTTGTAATGTTATCTATATTGCCTTGTAATGTTATCTACATTCCCTTGTAATGTTATCTACATTCCCTTGTAATGTTATCTACATTCCCTTGTAATGTTATCTACATTCCCTTGTAATGTTATCTACATTCCCTTGTAATGTCATCTACATTCCCTTGTAATGTTATCTACATTCCATACCAACAGAACTGATTTGACGTTTGAGTTGAGGGTTCTGTTGTTGTGTTTGACTTTAATGACGTTAATTGTGCACTTACTTAAATTAATGACATCGTTATCTTAACAAAAAAAAAGATAATTCGACAAAGAAACAACAAAATAAAAAAATAGCATTACAAGGCAGTTCTACTTCTGGAATTCTCAGGTAAGAACATTAGAGGGTAGACCTAAACACGCACGAAGAAGACTGGAGACAAGAGATAAGGACAACAGAAACAAACACGAGCAGACGACAGCTTTTTGGGAATCTGTATTTGTGAAATAAAAAACAACAACAAATGTCGTCTGTCACGTGACAGCATACCGCTGTCACGTGAGTTTCACGTTCTGTCCAAATATTCTTCTTCTTATTCTTCTTCGTCGTCGTCGGTTCTCACATCTAATCTGTCTTATAAAGCTGGCAGCTCGTCTCAGGCTTCTCTCGTCGTCAGACAGCTTCTCCCTGAATTGTCTTGTACAAGGTCACGCTGCCACGTTGTTCTTCTCATGGAGCCGACAGTTTTGGAGTACACGTTCTACTGTTTGCTTGTCCTCCCCACACGTCTGTCTGTCTGTCTGTCTGTCCTCCCCACATGGGCACATGTCTGTCTGTCTGTCCGATTTTAAATTTATTGTGCACGTGGTGTTTGAATGGCCGGTTCTTGGTCTGAAAATGATCACGTGATCTCTTCTTGCCAATGTATACTATGGTATTGCGGTATCGGAGTCAAGGTCTTCCTTATCCCATTTTTCTCTATACGTAGTTATATCTGATTATTGTCTCTATAGTTATATCTGATTATTGTCTCTATAGTTATATCTGATTATTGTCTCTATAGTTATATCTGATTATTGTCTCTATAGTTATATCTGATTATTGTCTCTATAGTTATATCTGATTATTGTCTCTATAGTTATATCTGATTATTGTCTCTATAGCTATATCTGATTATTGTCTCTATAGTTATATCTGATTATTGTCTCTATAGTTATATCTGATTATTGTCTCTATAGTTATATCTGATTATTGTCTCTATAGTTATATCTGATTATTGTCTCTATAGTTATATCTGATTATTGTCTCTATAGTTATATCTGATTATTGTCTCTTCGTATGTAGCCATGTCTTCTCTTTGGATTTTCCTTCCTCTTTTATTGGCAAGTGTATCTGCCTTCTCAATTCCATATGATCAATCTAAGTGATTTCTTCATAACATGTCATTTAATACAAAACACGTTTTTTGCTCACAGGCACACAGCCATAGAAGCACACAACTACACAGGCACACAACCACACAACTACACAACCACACAACTACACAACCACACAGGCACACAACCACACAACCACACAGGCTACCATAATTAATTCATTCTTTTCATGTTTAGCTCCTCATGGAACGTAGAACCATCCACTACAACTGGTCGTCTTGTAGTAAGCCTCCATCAAAGCGTTAATGTTCACTTGTAGGAAGCCTCCATCAAAGCGTTAATGTTCACTTGTAGGAAGCCTCCATCAAAGCGTTAATGTTCACTTGTAGGAAGCCTCCATCAAAGCGCTAATGTTCACTTGTAGGAAGCCGCCATCAAAGCGCTAATGTTCACTTGTAGGAAGCCTCCATCAAAGCGCTAATATTCACTTGTAGGAAGCCTCCACCAAAGCGCTAATGTTCACTTGTAGGAAGCCTCCATCAAAGCGCTAATGTTCACTTGTAGGAAGCCTCCATCAAAGCGCTAATATTCACTTGTAGGAAGCCCCCATCAAAGCGCTAATGTTAACTTGTAGGAAGCCTCCATCAAAGCGCTAATGTTCACTTGTAGGAAGCCTCCATCAAAGCGCTAATGTTCACTTGTAGGAAACCTCCATCAAAGCGCTAATGTTCACTTGTAGGAAGCCTCCATCAAAGCGCTAATGTTCACTTGTAGGAAGCCTCCATCAAAGCGCTAATGTTCACTTGTAGGAAACCTCCATCAAAGCGCTAATGTTCTCTTGTGGGAAGCCTCCATCAAAGCGCTAATGTTCACTTGTAGGAAGCCTCCATCAAAGCGCTAATGTTCACTTGTAGGAAGCCTCCATCAAAGCGCTAATGTTCACTTGTAGGAAGCCTCCATCAAAGCGCTAATATTCACTTGTAGGAAGCCTCCATCAAAGCGCTAATGTTCACTTGTAGGAAGCCTCCATCAAAGCGCTAATGTTTTCACTTGTTCCATCAAAGCGCTAATGAATCTCTTGTAGGAGCCTCCATCAAAGCGCTAATGTTCACTTGTAGGAAGCCTCCATCAAAGCGCTAATGTTCACTTGTAGGAAGCCTCCATCAAAGCGCTAATGTTCACTTGTAGGAAGCCTCCATCAAAGCGCTAATGTTCACTTGTAGGAAGCCTCCATCAAAGCGCTAATGTTCACTTGTAGGAAGCCTCCATCAAAGCGCTAATATTCACTTGTAGGAAGCCTCCATCAAAGCGCTAATGTTCACTTGTAGGAAGCCTCCATCAAAGCGCTAATGTTCACTTGTAGGAAGCCTCCATCAAAGCGCTAATGATCTCTTGTGGGAAGCCTCCATCAAAGCGCTAATGTTCACTTGTAGGAAGCCTCCATCAAAGCGCTAATGTTCTCTTGTAGGAAGCCTCCATCAAAGCGCTAATGTCACTTGTAGGAAGCCTCCATCAAAGCGCTAATGTTCACTTGTAGGAAGCCTCCATCAAAGCGCTAATGTTCACTTGTAGGAAACCTCCATCAAAGCGCTAATGTTCTCTTGTGGGAAGCCTCCATCAAAGCGCTAATGTTCACTTGTAGGAAGCCTCCATCAAAGCGCTAATGTTCACTTGTAGGAAGCCTCCATCAAAGCGCTAATGTTCACTTGTAGGAAGCCTCCATCAAAGCGCTAATATTCACTTGTAGGAAGCCTCCATCAAAGCGCTAATGTTCACTTGTAGGAAGCCTCCATCAAAGCGCTAATGTTCACTTGTAGGAAGCCTCCATCAAAGCGCTAATGATCTCTTGTGGGAAGCCTCCATCAAAGCGCTAATGTTCACTTGTAGGAAGCCTCCATCAAAGCGCTAATGTTCTCTTGTGGGAAGCCTCCATCAAAGCGCTAATGTTCACTTGTAGGAAGCCTCCATCAAAGCGCTAATATTCACTTGTAGGAAGCCTCCATCAAAGCGCTAATGTTCTCTTGTAGGAAACCTCCATCAAAGCGCTAATGTTCACTTGTAGGAAGCCTCCATCAAAGCGCTAATGTTCACTTGTAGGAAGCCTCCATCAAAGCGCTAATGTTCTCTTGTGGGAAGCCTCCATCAAAGCACTAATGTTCACTTGTAGGAAGCCTCCATCAAAGCGCTAATGTTCTCTTGTAGGAAGCCTCCATCAAAGCGCTAATGTTCTCTTGTAGGAAGCCTCCATCAAAGCGCTAATGTTCACTTGTAGGAAGCCTCCATCAAAGCGCTAATGTTCTCTTGTGGGAAGCCTCCATCAAAGCGCTAATGTTCACTTGTGGGAAGCCTCCATCAAAGCGCTAATGTTCACTTGTAGGAAGCCTCCATCAAAGCGCTAATGTTCTCTTGTGGGAAGCCTCCATCAAAGCGCTAATGTTCACTTGTAGGAAGCCTCCTTCAAAGCGTTAATGTTCACTTGTATAAGGCCTCCATGAAAGCGTTAATGTTCACTTTTAGGAAGCCTCCATCAACGCGTTAATGTTCACTTGTAGGAAGGCAGTCCTATTGTATGGCTCTGAGACATGGAGAACAACAAAGACAACTACCAAAAAGCTACAGACTTTCATAAATGGGTGCTTGCGTAGAATAGAGGGATTAAAATGGTATGACAAGGTTACCAACGTGGAACTGATGACAAGAACTAGACAAGTGCCAGTGGAACAAGAGATGAGAAGAAGACGATGGCGATGGATAGGACACACACTGAGGAAACCTGTTGATAGCATTACAAGGCAGTCCTTGTTCTGGAATCCCCAGGGCAAGAGAAGCAGAGGTAGACCAAGAAGCACATGGAGAAGAGAGCTGGAAACAGAGGTGAAAATGATAAGGAGAACGTGGAAAGAACTTGAGATGATGGCACGTGACAGGAGGACTTGGCATGTGTTTGTTGAAGGCCTATGCTCCTTTGGGAGTGGAGGGTTATGAATGAATGTTGGAAACCTCCATGAAAGCGTTAATGTTCTCTTGTAGGAAGCCTCCATCAAAGCGTTAATGTTCACTTGTAGGAAGCCTCCATCAGAGCGTTAATGTTCACTAGTAGGAAGCCTCCATCAGAGCGTTTATGTTCTCTTGTAGGAAGCTTCCATCAGAGCGTTAATGTTCACTTGTAGGAAACCTCCATTGAAGCGTTAATGTTCTCTTGTAGGAAGCCTCCATCAAAGCGTTAATGTTCTCTTGTAGGAAGCTTCCATCAAAGCGTTAATGTTCTCTTGTAGGAAGCCTCCATCAGTGCGTTAATGTTCTCTTGTGGGAAGCCTCCATCAAAGCGTTAATGTTCACTTGTAGGAAGCCTCCATCAGAGCGTTAATGTTCACTAGTAGGAAGCCTCCATCAGAGCGTTTATGTTCTCTTGTAGAAAGCCTCCATCAGAGCGTTAATGTTCACTTGTAGGAAACCTCCATTAAAGCGTTAATGTTCACTAGTAGGAAGCCTCCATCAGAGCGTTTATGTTCTCTTGTAGGAAGCCTCCATTAAAGCGTTAATGTTCTCTTGTAGGAAGCCTCCATCAGAGCGTTAATGTTCACTTGTAGGAAACCTCCATTAAAGCGTTAATGTTCTCTTGTAGGAAGCCTCCATGAAAGCGTACGTGTCCTCTTGTAGGAAGCCTCTATCAAAGCTTTAATGTTCACTTGTAGGAAGCCTCCATCTTGTAGGAAGCCTCCATGTCTCTAGAGGTTTAACTTAACAAGATGTTTGTTTGTTTGTTTGTCAGCCCATGCACGACCTCATATTAACCGCCTTTTACCACATCCGTAAAGAAGCACGTGCACTACTCTATCTTTTTCTAACCCCACCCCTCCCTCCTCAATCTTCCCTCCGGGAACCACACCGGGGCAACAACAATCAATTAAAATCACAATCACTGTACTTGCTGTGACGACAATTTGGTGGTTTCCTTTTACTCATCTTCTTATCTTCCTGCTTTCTCCATTGATTTCTTTATTTTACGCACATAAACCTGCCCCATCGCCGCGCCTTAGATTTTTTGGCCTCTGTTCAACTGCAATAGTGTCATTTCACGGCTAATTGACCATCCTAAAGGATTAATTATAATCGCTTAAGTTGTTGAACCAGATTTGACTACATACGGTCAACGTGAAAATGATTGTTGACTCAGAACTGGGGCGGAGAAGACAAAGGAAGACCAGATGTTGCCTGGGAAAATAGTCTGGGCAAGCAGTATGTCACGGCTTATCTTTCTGTGACTCGCGAATGTACGGGTGTTAATTACTTAATCACTTCTGTCCAGACATTGTCTGTGTAATTATTACACACTAACCCGCCTGGGAAGACAAATAAGAGAGGACATTATTTGCAGGCGAGGTTACAAATCGTATTTGAAACATTAACTAAGAGAACGGAAGAAGCCTAGCCATATATGGGAGATGAGGTTATGTGTTAAAATTTTTAAATGATATTTTCAAACACGCGGGGAAAAGTAATGACTAACGCACCGACCTACTGCATTCTTGCTCAGGGATTGGATCATGTGAGAGTCAGAAATACACATTTATGCTGATTGGAAGTTTTGTCGGAAAACGCCATGTGGGTGCTTGGAGGAAAACTGAAGTATAACCTGGCGGTTACGTGTCGTTTTAATGTTAATGTTAATCTGCAATAACAGGATGGTTCCTGTGGCCAAGATGACGTCTAAGGTAATGAATCTTTAGACACCGCAACCAGCCCCACACCACTCAGAATGATTTGAGTTACAATGGATTAAATGGACGATATACACTTTAATAAAGACTGCACGCAGCTCCACAAATAAATAGTTCATGCCAACAACATAATGGCAGATCATATGCGGTAGACGAAAATGCCGTAGGCAGTCAGTCCATGTCAAGAAGGCTGTCCTTTTCTCAATAAGCTTTATTCACATCAATACTCGACGCTGAGCAATCATACTCCTTGTCCAAAAAGATACTAGATACTCGATGACAAGATACATCTCACCAAAGATCTTGATGTATTAGTAATAATAGACCTCCATTTTAAACACTTTAACACTCAGGAGCTCAAACACATTACGTCCACACGCCATGACACACACTCCAAAAATCTCCCAGCACTTCTCCCCTAGTTTCCCGTGAGCCATCCAAGCATATCAACTTAACGACGCTCACCTGTCTTTTTCAGTGACCCGTATAAAATAAACAAACAAAGAGCCCTGCTGAGCTAATCTATAATAGGCACAATTGTTATGAATTTTGCTCATAACACTAGCAAATTTGGAGGCTATAACATACTGCATCGCAACGTCAGAGTAACAACTCCAGGAGCCAGCGAGAATAAGACATGATTCCAAATTACAAGGCCGGACAAAGTATTTGGGCATCTTCGAGATTAAAGAAGAAAACCCGACTCTATAAATATATAGACTAGAAACCTAGGAATCAGAGCACCCGTCATAAGAGCGATTCTAAAATTATCCCAGACCAAGTGTTCGAGGCATCTAAGCAAGTTGCCGTGTCTATTCTAATACTGTTCCCAGATATTGGATGTCCCAACTATTGGGGTGAGTTGTAACACATATATTATACTTTGAATTTGACAAATTTGCGCTTGCTAGTGGTTGTACGAGGCTGGCAACCTCAGCGTGTGAAAATAGTATATTCATAGACCACCACAGCAAGCCCTGGTGATTGCTTCATGCTAGTTCTCACAGGGAACAAAAAGCAGAGGTAATACCCAGAATTCGAATGGAGCAGGGAGTGAATGATGATTACATCAACATGTGCCTAGTTCATATTATCGTTTTGTGAGTTATATGTAAACTTAACCATGTTCATTCAGGCACAAGCCGTTGCACGCGCCGCTGTCCAGTCACCATTTTTTAAATTAAAATAACTTAAACAATTAATGGTTTGACACTTGACGGCTACGTTCGGTGGGCCTGTGAAGATATTAGCAATGACACCAAGAGAGGTTACCCCTGCAACATCGTTTGGGACGGGCCCTCGTCACAGAAAAGGATTGACGAAACAGCAGCAGCCGCATTCTGAGATCTGGCAAGTCAAACTTGTAGAAGGCCAGCTTTATAGGAACTGTGTAACCATAATCACATTCCCACGTTAAGTTCAATGAAGACAATTTTTTTTTGGCATCACACTTATCGCTCATATTAATTTTATTTCTGCCAAAATAATTGATCACTAAATTTGTTACAAGTTATTTTACCAGGCCCTAGTTGATTCGATTATTACAGAGAGAAGTACACACGTATGAATCAGTATCTTTAATATATATATATATATATATATATATATATATATATATATATATATATATATATATATATATATATATATATATATATATATATATATATAGAGAGAGAGAGAGAGAGAGAGAGAGAGAGAGAGAGAGAGAGAGAGAGAGAGAGAGAGGTAATAAGAAGAATTTTACTGCTAACTCTGTTAAGGGCTTGTACGAGCTAAATTAAATGATATAATACCTCTTCACAAAAGTCGGCGGGCAGATAAAAGTTAACATTGCTAAGACACATTCATCATTGTTCTTGACTTCTGAAATATCTTGTGAATACTCTGTTAGTGCGTTATTGGTGCGTGGGTAAGGATGGCACGGTTAGACAGTGTTCGTGCTGATTTTTAAAAGGGATCAGCTCTGGTCGGGCTTACAGTTGGCCGACCCCTCTGTTACGTCAGGCTTACAGTTGGCCGACCCCTCTGTTACGCCGGTTTATTTTATGTGTATGTATTTGGTTAACACGGCGTGTCTTTATACGAGACTGTCAATATGTCTACTGACTTTAAAATGTTGTCAGTCTTGGTCGGGCTTACAAGGATTGCCGACTAATATAGAACGCGAATCATTAAACATCGTGGGCCGAAAGATGGGCCAAGGTTAATACATAATTTCACCAACTGGTAATCAATGTCGAATGGAGTCATGGCTTGACATCAGACACACGTTTATTTGGTGGACGGAATACAGTAGATCAATCATTGTAGTAGTAGGCATGTGTTATTCTGTTGCCAGGAAGAACGTTTTTCACATTTTCTTCACAGAATCACTGGCTGCCGAGGTCATTAATGTCGGATAATAAATCACGGTTAATCATTGACGATTACGAAATCGATCCATTGAGATCGTGTCACCTTGGCAGATAATAAATGTGGGAGAGGCCATATGAAGGCACACAGCAGGCATAAAGGCGTTTTTTTTCGTTCTCTCTCCCGCTCTTTGCGTGTGTGTGTATGTGTGTGTTTTAATCTCATGTGACCGCGTTGCGTGTCGTCTCAAACGGTTTTTTTCTTTCCTATCTATTCCAGGCAGATTTTACTGCAAGAATATATGTCCTCTAATTTGGTTTTCATGTTAGAATCTTGTTTGTGTGTCGTCCTGGGCTCATGTGGCTGTTTGTGTCTCGTCATTCGGTATTATTTGTTTGCTTATGTGTGTGTGTGTGCGTGTGCGCGTGTGCGTGCGTGCGTGCATGTGTGTGTGTGTGTGTGTGTGTGTGTGTGTATGTGTGTGTGTGTGGTTTGGTTTTGGTTTTTCTCGTTTACTGGAGAGGGAAGGATGAAGTTGAAGGGAAGTAAGCTGGAAGCTGATCCAAGTAACTTGACTGTGTGCAGGTCTGGTAGTGAATTGAAAGTTGAAAAATCGATGATTGCTGCTTCTTTCCAATTCTTATCGATACAGGGAACAGCTGGTCAAAGCTGGGGGTGCTGGTTAGTTTGGAAACCAGATAAACTGAAGTCTTATCAGTCGTATCAAATAAGATGAGATCACGGACAGGGTGAACAGGTCATAAACACTGAGATTGTTTACCTAATTTTCTTTTAGTGTTGGTTGAGACGGTTAAACTGGTATGACAGGATCCCTAATGCGGGGTTGATGGAAAGTTTCAGACAAATACTGGTGGAATATTGGGTCAGGACAAGGTCCTGGCGTTTGATAAGACACGCATTATTAACTCATATTATTATAAAGCAGTCCTCTCTCTGGAAACCGATGGTAAAAGACTTTCGAGATGTGTTGGAGTTTTATTTATGAATCAAAGTGACTTTCGTAAAGCTGAAGGATATTTCTTGACCGTTCTAACGGATTTCGGAACTAAATTTTAATTTTTAAATAAATGTCAGAAGTAACACTGTAATTATTTAGGGCTAAATATGCAGTTAAAATAACAAGGTCGTTCTTGTTCTAGAATCTTCTGAGAAACGGAACAATGGAGCGAGACTTAAAAACACGTGAAGAAGGAAATGGATTCATGCAGGGAAGGGATAAAGAAACACGGAAAGACATTAAACCGATGGCACAAGACATGATTGCACAAGACATGATGGCACAAGACATGATGGCACAAGACATGATGGCACAAGACATGATGGCACAAGACATGATGGCACAAGACAGGATGGCACAAGACATGATGGCACAAGACATGATGGCACAAGACATGATGGCACAAGACAGGCTGGCACAAGACATGATGGCACAAGATATGATGGCACAAGACATGATGACACAAGACATGATGGCACAAGACATGATGACACAAGACATGATGACACAAGGCAAGATGGCACAAGACAGGATGATTTGGCGTGAATTTGTTGAAGGCCTAATTTGCAAAGGGAGCTGGTAGGTGATGAACATGATGATGATAAAATAAGTAACTAGTCACATAATTGTATATCCAACAATGTTGTTTTTTTTTTCCTTTTTTTTTTTTTTTGGTAGGGGGTTGGAGTGGCTAAGAGGTATCCGCCTCGAATTCTAGAGGTACCGGGTTCGAGTCCAAGTAGAGGTAATATAATTTATAGAAACTTTGTGTCAGAACCAGTGGTCAATAATGATGTCATACTCCCCCTTGGTCTCCTGGGTAGTCAGATCGGATGTCTAGCCTTCTCGGATAAGGGCGAAAAATAGGAGGTCCTGTGTGCAAGTTGTGCACGTTAAAAATCCCACAGCAGTTGGAAATTCTAAAGAGTTGGCCATAAGGCCGCTGCCCTGGCAAAATTTAAACATTAGAAACATACCCACCACAAAAATATTTATAGAATGTGTGATTCCTATATACACACACTGGGACTCTCGCCGGTGCTACGGAGTTCGTGCACTGTGCTGAGATCCTCCTTGTGTGATCTAAGGGAGGAGATCGGAGCACTGATGGAGTTGTCCGTGTGCCATGAAGATAGTCCTTAAACCCAAACCAACCCACTACAGGAATAACTATGTCACGTGATGACTCGCAACATCTGCTCCGTGTTTTTGCGTCTTTCGGCGAATAACTAACGTCATTAAGTCAGCACTAGGATTATGGCGTAGTCAGGCGGATTATATTACTTTGTTTTGGCTTCACTGGTATGTGAGTCATTCCCCAAGTTGTATACAAGAATAGTTCTGCAATTTACAGTGTCAGCAAACTACTCGAGCCAAGAATAGCACTGCCTGAGAATTTAATGGATTAACGGATGAATACGACAGTATGTATCTGTCGACTTTGTGAAAGCCACGTTTTTCATGGCAATCTAACATGGTCGTTTGTTTTCTACAACAGCAACGATTTTGTCAATTTTAGTTCGAGGTGTGGCTAACAACTGCTGTAAGGTGTACATGACGTGGAGGATTCAGGCTTAAGAGCTTTCTCCTCGTGTTAGATTCTATAATTAATATGCATGTACGAACATTATCACAACCAATGTTAACGTTATCTATTGTAGCGCTTTTCAAAGTCGTTTTCGAATCCGCTGCATTTTAAGATGGAAAATCCCCATCAGACGGAAGCAGATATTTCATGGCTAGACACATCCGTGAAAGATATGTTGAACGGACAAGAACATATGGAGGAGAGTTCTGAAGAAATTATTCAAACGAAAAACAAAGAAACTATGAAAAGACGAAATAAGTGAACAAATGACCCAGATAGGAGAACCTGGCAGGATCTACTTGAATGGCTTTGCACCGCATACAAATGAAAGGAAGAGAAGACGAACCCCATGTCATATCTCTATTAACCGCAAAAAGCATTGTGGTCTGATGAACGGACTGGGTTAGAATATTGTGGTTGTACTTGTTAACTTCTCCTTGTCTCCGCTTATCAGGTGTGTATTGTGACTTCTCAGTCCACAATCTTATATTCTCTTTGTCCGTAACTTTTGTTCGTTAAATCATCCAACGCCAAACTGTTGCCGGCAAAATATTTCGGTGCTTATGTTTGATTAACCAGGACCTCTGTGCTACTGAGAATCCGATTGGCAAAGTAGTTAGAGCGCTGGCCTCTCTCGGCAAAAGTATTAGGTTCGCAACACTATGGCGTCACGCTTTAGTCTACCCAGCTGTAAATTGGTACCTGACTCTGCTTGTGAGTTAGGGAAGGCAAAGTCAGTTAGGAAAGGAACCTGATTACCACACCTGATAAATCTGTACCCAGTCAAGTCTTTAACACTTCACTCCCCTACGATAGTATCTCTTATGGGACAGCCTTGACCTTTAATTTGAAAACACTTAGAGAACTGTATTATTACACGGCACAAACGTAAAAAGATAATAATATCTATTTGTTTTCCCTGATGACATAAAGATTTCGTCCGCTCTCTCGTTCGTTCACACATCTGCCACTTAGACTGCAGTACGAAGTTTTGGCATCCAAGATCACGAGCGACCACTGTGAATTTTAATCTGTAACCAATAATGAGGGTTGATTTTATTTTTTTAAATGTATCTCCCCCAGGAGCCGAGTGGTGCTCTAAAATATGGCACATTATTTGTCCAAGAGCCACACTGTACACCCTTTTAGTTGTAATCTCGTATATTTTCTAACGTCTGCACTTTACAAGTTACAAAAGAAACCAAAGTGTTTTACACATGACTTACAACGCTTTAAAAAAAGAACTTGATGATAATGACTTGTAAGTTATGTTTTTTCTCATCCATCTCTTGTCTGATCATCAGATGCTGACACTCTAAGAACAAAGATCGGCTAGTACAAACCTTATAATCGTCATCATCATTTGTCTTTTTGTTCTTGTTGGAGCATAAAGCCACTACTGTAGTTGGTGCCCTT
Organism: Oreohelix idahoensis; assembly: GCA_024509875.1. NCBI lineage: Eukaryota > Metazoa > Mollusca > Gastropoda > Stylommatophora > Oreohelicidae > Oreohelix > Oreohelix idahoensis. Next base: position 19,738 of record JAMPIV010008748.1, read on the forward strand.
ACACAACCGTTGATGTGTTGTTGTTGTTGTTGTTGTAGAGGTGGTTTCTATAGCAATTAGTTTTGTTGGATGAGATTGCCAGACTTAGGCGTAACCTCATATTAGTCTCATTTTATGACATGCCTGAGGGAAATATTGTTATATTCTGTCTTTGTCTGGTCAGAGATTCCAGGTAACTACACATGTCTCAGAGATTCCAGGTAACTACACATGTCTCAGAGATTCCAGGCAACTACAAAGGTCTCAGCGATTCCAGGCAATTACACAGGTCTCAGAGATTCCAGGTAACTACACAGGACTCAGAGATTCCAGGTAACTACACAGGACTCAGAGATTCCAGGTAACTACACAGATCTCAGAGATTCCATGCAATTACTCATGTCTCAGAGATTCCAGGCAACTACACAGGTCTCAGAGATTCCAGGCAACTACACAGGTCTCAGAGATTCCAGGTAACTACACAGGTCTCATAGATTCCAGGTAACTACACAGGTCTCAGAGATTCCAGGTAACTACACAGGTCTCAGAGATTCCAGGTAACTACACAGGTCTAAGAGATTCCAGGCAACTACACAGGTCTCAGACATTCCAGGCAACTACACAGGTCTCAGAGATTCCAGGTAACTACACAGGTCTCAGAGATTCCAGGCAACTACGCAGGTCTCAGAGATTCCAGGCAACTACACAGGTCTCAGAGATTCCAGGTAACTACACAGGTCTCAGAGATTCCAGGCAACTACACAGGTCTCAGATATTCCAGGCAACTACACAGGTCTCAGAGATTCCAGGCAACTACACAGGGCTCAGAGCCGTACTGGTTACTACACAGGTCTCAGATATTCCAGGCAACTACACAGGACTCAGAGCCGTACTGGTTACTACACAGGTCTCAGATATTCCAGGCAACTACACAGGGCTCAGAGCCGTACTGGTTACTACACAGTACTCCCAACCATACTGGTTACTGCACAGTACTCACAACCATACTGGTTACTGCACAGTACTCCCAACCATACTGGTTACTGCACAGTACTCCCAACCATACTGGTTACTGCACAGTACTCGCAACCTTACTGATTACTACACAGTACTCGCAACCATACTGGTTACTACACGTGACTCAGAACCATACAGGTTACTAACCTGGCTGGATGCTAAAATTCTCATAAAAATTCAACAAACCTCAAAAGACTTTTTTTAAAACCTTTCAAAAGACTATTTTTTAGACATGCGTGTGTGTATGTGTGTAAAAACAGCCAAGAAGGCGTTGCCTTAAAATGTCCTTCCAATATACAGCGTGATCTAAATGTCACATCCTATGTTTAAACGTTTATATCCTTAATTGTATTTATTGGATGCACATGACACAAATGTCAAAGCGACCAGCAATCGCTGTCATTTAATTAATGTGTTTAATGTTATTGTATTCCAGAATCAAAACAAACATATAATACACGTTTTGTATATGGCTAATACACGGAAGTTACAGTCATCATCATCAAGTGTCATCATTATCAAGTGTCATCATCATCATCATCATCATCATCATCATCATCATCATCATCATCATCATCATCATCATCATCATCATCATCATCATCATCATCATCAAGAGTCATCATCATCATCATCATCAAGTGTCATCATCATCAAGTGTCATCATCATCATCATCATCATCATCATCATCATCATCATCATCATCATCATCATCATCATCATCATCATCATCATCATCGAGTGTCATCATCATCATCATCATCATCATCATCATCATCATCATCATCATCATCATCATCATCATCATCATCATCATCATCGTCGAGTGTCATCATCATCATCATTATCAAGTGTCATCATCATCATCATCATCATCATCATCATCATCATCATCATCATCATCATCATCATCATCATCATCATCATCATCATCATCAAGGGTCATCATCATCAAGTGTCATCATCACCATCATCATCAAGTGTCATCATCATCACCATCATCATCAAGTGTCATCATCATCATCTTCAAGTGTCATCATCATCAAGTGTCATCATCATCATCATCATCATCATCATCATCATCATCATCATCATCATCATCATCATCATCATCATCATCATCATCATCATCATCATCATCATCATCATCATCATCATCATCATCATCATCATCATCATCATCATCATCATCATCATCATCATCATCATCAAGTGTCATCATCATCAAGTGTAATCATCATCATCATCAAGTGTCATCATCATCATCAACTGTCATCATCATCATCAAGTGTGATCATCACCATCATCAAGTGTCATCATCATCAAGTGTTATCATCATCATTATCAAGTGTCATCATCATCATCAAGTGTCATCATCATCATCATCATCATCATCATCATCATCATCATCATCATCATCATCATCATCATCATCATCATCATCATCATCATCATCAAATGTCATCATCATCATCAACTGTCATCATCATCATCAAGTGTGATCATCACCATCATCAAGTGTCATCATCATCAAGTGTTATCATCATCATTATCAAGTGTCATCATCATCATCAAGTGTCGTCATCATCATCATCATCATCATCATCATCATCATCATCATCATCATCATCATCATCATCATCATCAGCTGTCGTCATCATCATCATCATCAAGTGTCATCATAATCATCATCATCAAGTGTCATCATCATCATCATCATCATCATCATCATCATCATCATCATCATCATCATCATCATCATCATCATCATCATCATCATCATGTGTCATCATCATCATCAAGTGTCATCATCATCAAGTGTCATCATCATCATCAATTGTCATCATCATCATCAACTCATAATCATCATCATTTGTCATCATCATCATCAACTGTCATAATCATCATCATCAAGTGTCATCATCATTATCATCATCATCGAGTGTCATCATCATCAAGTGTCATCATCATTATCATCAACTGTCATCATCATCATCATCATCATCATCATCATCATCATCATCATCATCATCATCATCATCATCATCAAGTGTCATCATTATCAAGTGTCATCATCATCATCATCAAGTGTCATCATCATGATCAAGTGTCATCTCCACATCTATGGCCCTGGCTGTAATGGATCTCCAACGTATTCTTTTTTATTTAAAATTACATTTGCCTGCTTCTGGTGAGGTGGGCACCATTCCATCTAGACACTGGGTCCAACGTTTATATTAGGGCGTTTGTTCAAAGATTAAAGACCTTGCAATAAGGAATAAGTATTCCATATCGTCTCTTGTCTTGATGGTTCTCCCTGACAGATTCTGTCCTGTCTCTTGTCTTGTTGGTTCTCCCTGACAGATTCTGTCCTGTCTCTTGTCTTGATGGTTCTCCCTGACAGATTCTGTCCTGTCTCTTGTCTTGATGGTTCTCCCTGACAGATTCTGTCCTGTCTCTTGTCTTGATGGTTCTCCCTGACAGATTCTGTCCTGTCTCTTGTCTTGATGGTTCTCCCTGACAGATTCTGTCCTGTCTCTTGTCTTGATGGTTCTCCCTGACAGATTCTGTCCTGTCTCTTGTCTTGATGGTTCTCCCTGACAGATTATGTCCTGTCTCTTGTCTTGATGGTTCTCCCTGACAGATTATGTCCTGTCTCTTGTCTTGATGGTTCTCCCTGACAGATCATGCCCTGTCTCTTGTCTTGATGGTTCTCCCTGACAGATTATGTCCTGTCTCTTGTCTTGATGGTTCTCCCTGACAGATTATGTCCCGTCTCTTGTCTTGATGGTTCTCCCTGACAGATTCTGTCCCGTCTCTTGTCTTGATGGTTCTCCCTGATAGATTCTGTCCTGTCCATCTCTTGGTGTTATCTTCCCACTTATAGAGCGCTGTCTTCCCCTTGAACGGCTGATGTCAACCCATCTAGTGTGGTCTTCAGTATGGTGTTCTCGTACATGGCCAACGTATTTTAGATGTCTAATTCTGATCTCCTTCATTAATTCTCTTCTCATACCTAGGTTTTCTAGGACCTCTTTATTTGTTTTCTTCTCTTTCCATGAGACGTGCCCCAGTCAATTCTTTCTTCTAATTACCTGATCATTGTCCATGTTTCTACACCATACAGTAATGAAGAATAAATATAACATTTGATGATTCTCAGTTTAAATTTGTGAGTTAGTTGTTTAGATGTTAGTATCAATCTCATGTTATGGAAAGTAGCTTTGGCCATTCCTATTCTCTTCTTGATTTATGTTTCACATCTGCCATCTTCTGGTATTGTTTGACCAAATGTGAGAAACTGTTGACTTGTTCCAGGATTTTCAATTTTATTCTTATCTTTATCGTTGGCTTCGCTAATTATCATATTTTCATTTTCTCAGTGTTAATGTCTAATCCATATTCATAACTTACGCTGTTTACTTACTTCACTAGGTCTTATAATTTATATTTACTCTCAGCTAACAAAACTGTATCATCGACATATCAAAGGTGACAACAGACAGTAAAAATTGTGACCCGTTATGAAGCTGTGTGCTGAACAAGCAGGATCTCACGTCGAGCTGTCATGTTCATGTGACGTATATCTGTATCTTGACATTTGTTTGGTGTAAAAATAGTTGGATAGGAGGGAAGAAATAACAGTTTACACAAATAAGAATTTACCTGTCAATCACAATCACAATCACAATCACAATCACAATATATAATTATTCTCTTTTAGTCACTGGACTTACTTCCATTGCGTCACCGTCACCCGAACGTCATTTCTTGCCTGTACTGCACGACTTGCAGTTCCGCTTTAGATGCTATATTATACGCTAAAATCTTACAACACCCCCCCCCCCTTTCCCTCTTTAGTTGTTATCCTAAACGCTAAGATCTTGAAGCCCTCACCCGTCCCCACTCTTTAAATGTTATCTTATACGCTAAGATCTTGTAGCGCCCTTTAGTTGTTATTATATACACTAAGATATTGTAGCGCCCTTTAGTTGTTATTATATACACTAAGATATTGTAGCGCCCTTTAGTTATTAACCTATACACTAAGATCTTGTAGCGCCCTTTAGTTGTTATTATATACACTAAGATATTGTAGCGCCGTTTAGTTATTAACCTATACGCTAAGATCTTGTAGTGCCCTTTAGTTGTTATTATATACACTAAGATATTGTAGCGCCCTTTAGTTATTAACCTATACGCTAAGATCTTGTAGCGCCCTTTAGTTGTTATTATATACACTAAGATATTGTAGCGCCCTTTAGTTATTAACCTATACGCTAAGATCTTGTAGCGCCCTTTAGTTGTTATTATATACACTAAGATATTGTAGCGCCCTTTAGTTATTAACCTATACGCTAAGATCTTTTAGCGCCCTATAGTTGTTATGCTACACGCCAAGATCTTGCAGCGCCCTATAGTTGTTATCAGCTCGCACCCATTTCATGCTTCTTACACTTTCTTAAATGGAGTTGTTCATCTTGTTCGTAACGGTATGTTTTTTCTATTTGTGTTCGTCTTTTATGAAGTTTGGGTCTGCTTAATTTGATTAGTTCACACGACCATTCCAACTCTTGGTGTCTCCTTCTCTCTGTCACCCTCTATCATCTTCTCGTTGCCTTTTTGTATCTTCTTTCCATGTGGTGAACTGTGTTTTCACGAAGTCTTCTGATGAAAATAAACAGAAATTCGATCTGCATTATTCAATTGCATACTTTCTATTTAAATTGGTAAATTTATGTTCTCTCGTTCTGCCATGTACACACAGAAGCGAGTGTTCTTATAACTGGATATTATGTGGTCATTGTCAAGTTTGTATTTACACATTTATTTACAATTTTCTGCTTGCCAGTTCCAACTTTACTTGCTTAACTCATTTCGTTTTCTCAGTTAGCTGCGAAATGAGAATCACGATTGACAAGAAAAACAAAACAAACAAAAATAAAAACGTGCGCCTGCTGGGAATTTGAATGAGTTTTCCAAGAGAATTTACCTCGAGTCAATACACGTTTCTAGGCTTGATTATTTCATGATTCAGACTTGATGATTTTAATATGATTCAGGAATAAAACACAAGTGGACTATGCGCGTCCTGACTGCGATGTTCAGTTTATGGGTATTCAATCAGTTATTTCTCTTTAACCCCCTGGGGAACAAGGCCTTTAGCCCCTCTACGTCAAGTTCCACCCCCCCCCCCTGCCCTGTGCCATCCATTCAAGATCTTTCCGTGTATTCTTTATCCTTTTTATTTCTGTCTCAAGTTCTCTTCTCCGCGTGTTTTGTTTGTCCTTGACCTCTCTTATCCAGTGGATTCCAAACAAAAAAGGCTTGCCTTGTACTGCTATCAATAGTTTACTCCGTTATTCTCTGGTTGACTTGTCCGTCTTTGTTGAAATTTTATCAGCTTAAAATGTCTTCATGATAGTTATGCCAGCCTCATGCCCAACCCTCCTACATTGCCTCTTATGACATACTTGATAAATTACAATATTAATATTCGTAGCTCCTGTATCAGGCCCTGGTAACACACTGGCTGTTTATTGACACATGTGTTATATATTTAGCCGACAACATCTTCAAGTGTGATGATTAGCCAAAGTCAAGTCAGGTGATTGGCAGTCATACGAGCCTGAGACTCCGGACGTCCGTCCCGCATCAAAGTTTTTTTCATTTATTGCCGTTTCCGTAACATGTGCGATTTTTTACATAGACAGGGGTGTCGGCCCTGTGCTAAAACCCCCAACCTGGAGGACCAGGGTACCAGCTTTTGTCTGACCCCTACCCATGCAGACCAGTCTAGCTTCGTTGAACCTACCAGGAGTGAAACTCTCACTGGCATAACTCTGCGGGTTGTCAGGGTAGACAAGCTGCCATTACACTACAAGGTATAGGTACCATTAATGGCAGGATCTGAGGAAACTGAAAACATGGAGTCAAAGTGGGAATTTATTGTTAAAGTAACGACCCCCAAGAACACGTGTAAAAAGCATCTGCAAAGTGCCTTAACCTACGTCTCCGATCAAACAGTCTGTGAGCTAAGATTGGCGAAAGTTGTAAGTTTTACATTCTATATTTTTCATTACTAACATGTGAACTAATATGTATAAATTGTCATGTGAATATTAATATGTGGAAATTGCTAGTGGATGTCCAAGTCATTTGACGATGGCAACCTCAGCATATAGAATGATGATTTCATGAACCACCACAGCAAGGGCTGGTGACTGCTTTATTGCCAGTTTCTTAAAGAGAACTAAAAGCAGAGGTAGTCCCAAGTTCCAAATGGAGTAGGGAGGGAAAGATGAAAGACATGATGTACATTCTAATTGTAATAGTCACATTTTCAAACCCGTGTAAATGTCTATGTAAACGTATTCACTTTAAAATTAATGAAAGTTTCAAGCTTTTCAACCAGTATAGATGTAAATGAAAACATATTCTATCTATACTATTAACCTTTTCATTTGAATGTAAAGTAAATATAAAACTATTCAATTTAAATATAAAGAAAGTTTTCTCTCCAGGGATTAAATTTAATTCTCATCGAGGGTAAATTCTGAGGTAGATGGGATGATACCAGTTGAGGGTACTATCTCTGAAACAAGAAGGGTACAAGTGGCTTGTATACAAAGCTAGATACCATCATCAGATGGGGCTTTAAGACCCGAGACCAACTTCGTAGACACTCCCTGACACTTCTGGGAAAGTGCTGCGTCCTGCAACCTTGACCAGTGACGAGCGGGATCAGCAATCCAATCTACCATGAACCAAACCATCAGAAGGAGCAGAGCCATCACAAACAGCCAAGTAACACATAAAAGCTGCCAAAGAACCTCCTTTACAAACTACTATTACATCACAATTGTGATGATAATTTTTCTGATAAATAATTATTCATTTTTTTAAAACCTTGTTAACACCTAAATGATAATTAAATCTGTTATTTGTAAATAGACAAATTTAACGTCGATTTAATCATTTTGAATGTACTGCATGTTTGTCTCAGTCAATTTACTAAATACTCTCTAAACAGAGCTATGCCATAAAAAGAAGAATTCCACTGAATAAATCAGGGTGGGGGTTTGAACGAGCTGATATTAATAATTGCTTAATTCTTCATAAAAGGCGGCGGATCAGATATAAGTTAACAATTGCCCTGCCCAACCCAGCATTGTTCTTGACTTCTGAAATATCTTATGAAAACTCCCTTGAGATAGAAGCATTATTATCCTTCTATCTACAACTCTGCCAAGAGTAATCTTGTGTGAAGGTTAAACAACCTTTGAAAACTCATGTTAGATACTCTTGAGTTTTGGGCACTGTTGGACCACTACTGCAAAGCGGGGGGGGCAATTCCGTGACAGAAGCCCGCAGAATTTTCTAGAATTTTAAAGATTTTATTCAGTAATATAATTTATTTTAAATCAAATTGATACAGTTCTCCACGACATATTGTTGTAATCAGGGATTTTCAGCTCTGACAAATATCAGAGACCACAAAAGAGAAAGCCTTCTTTGTGTTGATGAGGAAACGAGAGTCTGTTTGTCTCATATAAGACCTAATATTAATGAGATTACCCTACAAAAAACAAGCTCATACCACTCATCAAATTTGTATATTTTGTCATTGAATCATATTTTTATGTAGCTGTAATGGTACCTTGTAGCGGTATGGCAGCTTGTGTACCCTGACAACCCCCAGAACTATGCCAGTGGGAGTTTTACTCCTAGTAGGTTCAACCAAGCTGCGCTGGTCTGCGTGGGTAGGGGTCAGACAAAAGCTGGTACCCTGGTCCTCCAGGCTGGGGGTTTTAGCACAGGGCCGACACCCCTGTCTATGTAACAAAATCGCACATGTTACGGAAACGGCAACAAATGGAAAAACGTTGATGCGGGACGGACATCCGGAGTATCAGGCTCATATGACTGCCAGTGGTGAATGCCGAAAGGAAGCCATTGGCATGAAAACGGATGCCCTGACCACAAAATACGAAACCAGAATCGGGTTTTGGGATGTCAGAACGATGAATGAGGCAGGAACGCTGAGACGAATCACAGCAGAGATGAGGAACTACAAACTACATATCATGGGAATAAGTGAGAGCAGATGGTCCGGGACGGGGAGAATAGAAACAGCTACAGGGGAAACAGTACTTTACTCTGGTAGAGAGGATGGTCAGCACAACGAAGGCGTAGCCATTATCCTGAAGAAAGGAATGGAAAGGTCTTTACTAAAATGGAAACCCATCAACAACAGACTAATAAGAACAAGACTGAGAGGGCGATTCGCCAACACCACAATTATACAATGCTATGCACCAACAAACGACAGCGATGAAGAGATCAAGGACGAGTTCTAACAACAGGTACAAAAGGAAATGGAAACTGCACCCAGATACGATCTTATAGTAATGGGAGACCTCAATGCGAAAGTTGGAACACACAATAATTATAACGAAAGAGTAATGGGGAAATGCGGCAGTGGAACAGAAAATGAGAATGGGGACAAATTAATAAGCTTCTGCAGCATTAAAAACCTGGTCATTGGAGGAACATATTTTCCACACAAAGAAGTGCACAAGTTAACATGGGAATCACCAAAAGACGAGACAGAAACCAGATAGATCACATAATGATCAATGGCAGATGGAGACATGCATTACAAGACGTGAAAGTAAGAAGAGGCGCAGATCTGGGAAGTGATCATCACCTAGTAGTAGCAAGACTGAAGGTAAAACTGCTGGACCAGTTGCAGTCAAAAAGAAAAGATATAACATCACGAACCTTAAGGACCCCCTCACCAGAAAAGCTTTCGTGGTCGACGTAAAGAGACGATATCAGATTGCCAAAAGCCAGGAAAGAACAGAGACTGATGATGTCGACCAGAAATTCAACACTGATAATGTATGGCTAGTTTACAATGCTGATAAAGTCTATCCCAGGGTAATTGGTACTGTTAAAGTACGGTTGGTAAGAGTATATCTCTGTTGAAGTGATTAACCTGTTGTAGTACATGCGCCCACACAGAGCAGATGATAAATGGGCTAGCACTGTATGGTCACTGTGTATAAAGTCTGTGGTGAGTGGTATGGAGGGTACAATCACTCACACTGTACTGTCAAGCATAGACCAACGAATCAGACTGGTGTTCATTTCCAATTGACAGCACATAATTTATTCACACAGTAACATCAATCAGGTACGATACACTACACAGGTACAACAGCATACACAAATCCAATAAGAATCAATTGCGCAGAATGTCATAACTCTCCAGTATGATGTAAACCCTGTTTACATCACAGTTCTAATGGTACTTCAGTAAATCCACCAGAACGACTGCTGACAATCGCAGTACTAATAGTTATTTGGCCTCAAAAATACATTACATCTTAGCGCTAGTTAATCCATCACGAAGACTGCTTTCAATCGCAGTACTGATAGTTATAAGGCCTCCAAATACATTACATCTTAGCGCTAGTTAATCCATCAAGAAGACTGCTTTCAATCGCAGTACTGATAGTTATAAGACCTCCCAATACATTACATCTTAGCGCTAGTTAATCCATCAAGAAGACTGCTTTCAATCGCAGTACTGATAGTTATAAGGCCTCCAAATACATTACATCTTAGCGCTAGTTAATCCATCAAGAAGACTGCTTTCAATCGCAGTACTGATAGTTATAAGACCTCCCAATACATTACATCTTAGCTTCTCCTGTCTTCTCTTATCTGCAGATAATCACTCATAAATAGGCAAATAATAGGCAATGATGCCTGTACCGAAATCCACAGGTACACCTAAATAATCAACATCTTTCCCGAACACTACCCTGGGAACACACACAAGACACAGGGCTGACTATCCAGTCAACGCCCAAACTTCGACTCCTCTCAGACTGCCACGGGAACACACATCTCCCGCTAAAACAGTCACCGGACTCGGCTGTTCACGGACTCCCCGTGAGCTATTCACAGCCGGCCGAAACCAGTACAGAATAACTGACTGACTAGCGCTCACGACACTTTCTGTACACTCTGTTTTCTAACATATAAATGTTTAAACAACTCACAATTAAACAAGCCAACAAGTGCCACAACCCTGAATTCACACTGTACAATCAGCATAGTACGGATCACTTCCCTTTTGACCTTAACAAACACCATCTCAACAATCTACAAGGAAAACAGTGAGTCATGCTTGGGATTCCAGGAAAGAAAGAGCCAAGAATGAATAACACCAGAAACGCTAAACACCATAGCGAAGAGAAAGGAAATGAAAAGAAAGAAAACAGAAGCTAAGTCTCCCAGGTTAAAGGTAATATATAGTGAACAGTACAGTCAGATGGACAAGGAAGTAAAGCGTCAAACCCATGCTAACAAAAGGACATTTCTGGATGACCTTGCAAGACAGGCAGAAGAGGCAGCACTGAGAAATGAACAAAGCACAGTTTACAAAATAACTAAAACTATCAGTGGAAAACGAGGTGCAAACAACATAACGTTAGTAAGAGACAAGCAAGGAAATCTCATCACCACAGCACAGGGGCAGGAAACAAGATGGGCAGAGCACTTCAGAGAAACACTGAATAAGGAACCACCAGAGACTCAGCTGAATGTTCCTGAGGCTGAAAGTGACTTAGACGTAAATACAGACATTCCACGAAAAGAAGAAATCATCACAGCTATCAAAGGGTTCAAAAATGGAAAAGCGCTTGGTCATGACAATTTAAATGCTGAGTTATTCAAGGCAGACCCTGAACTAGCAGCACAACTATTAGAACCACTATTTGCACAAGTCTGGGAAACTGAGACAACACCAACAGAGTGGAGTAAAGGAATAATTGTCAAATTGCCCAAGAAGGGCGACCTTGCAGACTGTAACAAATGGAGAGGAATTACTCTCCTCTCAGTTCCCAGTAAAATACTAGGCAGGATAATCATCCAGAGAATTTCAAAAGCTGTTGACCATAAACTGAGAAAAGAACAAGTGGGTTTTAGAAAGAACAGAAGATGTGCATATCATATATTCACCCTCAGGAACATTATAGAGCAGTGCTCAGAATGGCAGAGACAGCTATACATTAACTTTGTTGATTTTGAAAAGGCTTCGACAGCATACACAGGGACAGCCTATGGAAAATACTGAGGGCTTATGGAATTCCCAGCTGCATTGTTTCCATCATAAAAAGCCTGTATTCTAACTTTACATGCAGTGTTGGATTGAGTAATCTAACTTTTGAAGTGAAAACAGGTGTACGACAGGGATGCCCCTTATCAAGAACATTATTTTTGACAGTCATAGATTGGGTGATGCGCCAGACAACAGAGGGCAGTCCAAGAGGAATTAGATGGACAACGTTTTCTACACTGGAAGACCTGGAATATGCAGATGACATTGCACTACTCGCGCATTCACATCAACACATCCAAGAAAAAACCGATAGACTGAATAGGCATGGCCAGCAGGTTGGTCTGAACATCAATCTGAAGAAGACAGAGGTCATGACACTAAATGTGAGCAATCCTGAGACAATAACAACAAGGAACCAGAAATTAGAACAGACAGACACATTTACTTACCTAGGATGCATAGTAACACCTCACGGCGAACAAGCAAGGACATTAAAAACAGAATGAATAAAGCGAGAACAGCCTTTGCTAGTCTCAACAACATTTGGAAGTCTTCCCAGTACAGCATAAACACTAAATTAAGACTGTATGAGAGCTGTGTACTTTTTGTGCTTCTCTATGGTGCGGAATGCTGGAGAGTAACAGAGAAGGAAATGTCGAAACTGTCCTCCTTCCTGTCGTAGATTTCCGATAGGTGATAGAGAACAATGTTAGGTCCCTTCTGAATAGAAGTGACAAAGGTGATGACTCAGTGCGAGATAAGATAAACAGATAGATTTCACTAGTGAGTTGGTGAAAAGGTAAAGTCTGTCCCTGGATTTGAGAAACTACTCCAGCCCAGCCTATCGGTTACGACTAAAAAATATTGTGGTTCCGACAGTTCCCTTTCTATATATTAATGTATATCCACCACTCACATACACACACACAGATAAGTGACGACAATTAGACGCACAAACGTGAAAAACTATACTAATGGAATGGGGATGTTGGGACGAGCTGACCAACACAGAAATTACAGTTTATGTAAATTTTATTTTACCATAAAGAAACTTCACAACATATATATTATCATATATCGAATATAAAAAGAAATCATAGGGGTACAGAATTATTAAAGTAATAGACCCATAAGTACTATCCCCCCCTTCCTGTTGAGACAAGATCCCCCAAAAGAGAAGTTAATTAACCACTAAAAGGTCAAAAGATTAGCACTATGGTATAGAATTTGACTATACTGTAAAGAACAGAGTATTTACGTTATCCTATTCTGAAAATGGAACAGTATTAGCAACAACAAAAAACCCAGTAAGAAATATACAAAGTGAGTACATGGATTATACAATAAAAGAGTTACTCATTCCTGCTTTCTTTCTTTTCATACAACCGTGGCCACGTTCATTCGTTCTTACCTAATACTTGATTTGCAACTTCTGGAACAATCTTTAGGACACACGCACACAGCAAATCCAGTGTTATTTTGGCAAAGAAAACCCCAGCTCCTCAAAGACATATTAAATCCACTTCTCCGGGGAACGTTCACTTTGTTACTTTTATTTAGGATGTCTGTTTATGTCACATTAATTAGTCCAGGTAAGAAATTTAACAGTGCTCACAGTGTCAGTAGCTTGGGATTTCCAGTACATAGGAATGTCAAGTCAGTAACTTCTCTCAGTATAAAAATTCCTTGTCACACCACAAATGGTCAAACGTCGGGAAATGTTAATGTTGGTGATGTCGCCACAATGGGCTGAATGTAAATGAAATATGGAAAAAAGAAATCTGGATCTATAGGTCCAGTTACAAAGTCACTTCTAATGTTCTTTGGTTTGGTACTCTGTCACTTTCTGGGTGTAAACACGAAGCCAGACAGGTTCACCTTGAAGACCAAGATACTAAGTAAAAATTGTTCTTTGATATGGTTATTCTCAGATTTATATGGACGCCGCTGGTAAGGTTTTTGGGTTTGACCCAGTACTGTGTATAGGAAGAAAAAAAGTACAAAATACTTAACCACCATATAGTATTCTCAATCCTATCCTCACCCGCGTAAAATATAATATTATTTATCCACTTCGGTTATTTAACTTTAATTGAAATTACAAGCCTAGAGCTTATATGATCGTTTAATAGCTCCCGTGAAATAAATTCTAGTCATTTACATAATTAATCATCATGAATTAGAAGAAAAATATATATTTCGTCAATACTCATAATGAACAGTACATTTACTAGTCGATTGAATATCTTTTACTGGTTAAACAGTTAGTTAGATTAACGCTACAGCCGGAACAATTTAGCTATATATTATGTAAATACGCTAGTCAATTAACACACAATAAAATCCTAGTGGAATATAATTACGGACCGTAATCAGTAAATCACTCTACACAGAAAAATCTTAGTGAAATAAAATGACGGACTTAACAATTAAATCACTCAAACTTCTAGTATAATATTTACCACCAACACAGAAATTAAAACAATCTCCAACGAAAACTAAGAAACTCCATTAATACAAATGGTTCTAGAATCGGAGCTAGATGTTCTGAAATAAATCTGTGGGTACTGAATAATGGATTTTAAAAGCAGATATATTCACTCGCACTCGCTAGTTTTGACACCTTCACCTAGATTTCTGGCATTTCTTCGCTGAAATACTGAATCAGAGGAAAAATGCACACTTTTACCGCTCGCAGACCCTGGCCGCGAGCGAACGGTCTTTGATCTGGCGGCTCTTCACCGTATCTACTCACGCTCGGAGCAAACGGGGGTAGGGAAAGATAACCGTGATTATCTACCCTTGGTTTCAGATTATTTCCCGTGACCAATTACTAACAAAAGTACGTCCTATAGACTAAACGCTCTAGATTTCTCTTCATGAGCTTATCTCCCCCTTTGCCAAAAATTCAACTTTTTGAAATAGTCGCCCCTTGGTTCTCTACAAATCCACCATTCCGTCCCCTCTCTATGCGTTCTGTTTACCTGTCTGATTGCAAACGTTCCTAGTGCCTATTAGACCGTAGAGAAAGACAAAAAATATATGCGTCGCTAAATTAAGAGAGAGACAGATATCTAAGTGTAACAGGGTTTTACGTTAACACCGTGCATAATTAATAAGGAAGCCGGTGAAAGACAGGTGGAAGAAAAATGTAGATATGTGAAATTTATTGTCATAATATCCTCTGTCACACTTCCACACAATCTGCCTAAGGAAAATTCTCCGAATCTTTTGGCCGAATACCATCAGCAACCAAGAAATGCTTATTCGGAGTAACCAGGAGGACATGCACATCATCATAGCTGGCAGACGCTGGAGTTGGGTTGGCCACGTCCTCAGAAGGGACCCTGATATCATTACAAGAACAGCTATGCTATGGATCCCCGAGGGAAAGCAAAAGAGAGGCCGACCAAAAACAACTTGGCGGAGAACTGTGGAAGCCGAGATGCGAAGAATGAACCACAGTTGGGTCACTGTACGAAGGATGGCCGAGCAAAGTGGAATCAATTTGTTCTTGCCCTACAAGACGCCACCAGGCGTGATGGCCACTGACTGCTTTGACGGTTGGCGGCTATGGATCAAAGAAGAAGTCAGGTGACGTGCCTTGAGGCGTCGGTGATCATGTCTCTCCACAGATCTCGATCTCCGTCACTTCCGTTGTTGATCTCTTCCCATGCCATAATGTCAAGCTACTCATTATCTAATCGCTCTATATTCCTCTACTTCTCTACCGCTCTATCCCCCCCCCCCTTTCCCATCCCGGTGGTCAAGACGTTTTCGAGTGCTCCTTTCCTAAGAAGTAAACAAAGAGAAACCCGAAGCCCGAGCGTAGTCATTAATTTACAAAGTAGGTCAATGATCGGCACTCATTAGACAGAATGAAGATGGATACTAGATAACAGAATGAAGATGGATACTAGATAACAGAATGAAGATGGATACTAGATAACAGAATGAAGATGGATACTAGATAACAGAATGAAGATGGATACTAGATAACAGAATGAAGATGGATACTATATAACAGAATGAAGATGGATACTAGATAACAGAATAAAGATGGATACTAGATAACAGAATGAAAATGGATACTAGATAACAGAATGAAAATGGATACTAGATAACAGAATGAAGATGGATACTATATAACAGAATGAAGATGGATACTAGATAACACAGAATGAAGATGGATACTAGATAACAGAATGAAGATGGATACTAGATAACAGAATGAAGATGGATACTAGATAACAGAATGAAGATGGATACTAGATAACAGAATGAAGATGGATACTAGATAACAGAAAAGTACCAGAGCTTATGTGCACTGCGGGGGATTGAACCAGAGACTATCCGTACAGCGCCATTGATTGCTTTCTCTTTTTTATAATTCAGTGTTCATTAGCCGGTCTCAAGCAGTCGTCGTTCTATCACAATAAGGCTTATCCTTCTCTCTCGAAATTCATCTCTCTTCCCTTCTTTATTTTTCAGTGTTTACCATGTAACAATATGATCTTGGCGGCTGTTATTTGTCTGCATGTTCCTCACTCAGACATTATCGCGCCTAGTAATGGTCATTGAGTAAAAAATTACTAACGCTTAGGCCCCAGACTATCGGACACGGCCAGACTTAAAGTCTGCACATTTCTATCATATCTTGGTATCCTATTCAACAGACAAGAAGAGTTAGCCAGGGTGAGAGATTTGGGCAGTGTAAAACCATTATCTGTGTCTAGGTAAACCATATGGTACAACACCCCCACGAGATACGCGTTAATATTGTGTCGATAGATGGTATAGTCTTTTCTGTCTACGCCCTTGTCTATATTATGTCAGTGTCAATGTCTCTGTTGTGTCTATCTGTTATTTCAATGCCCCGTCCTTTTTATGCCTAGGCCAGTGCCTCTGTTTTATCTATACTGTTCAAAAAAAGAAACGCATAGCTACTGAAGGCACACACATAGCCATAACTTTGACATTCAATAACTTTTTTAATTTAATGAGTTAATTGTTCAAATTGCACACAAGAATACCTTAGGGTTCAACCAATCAATTGACAGTTGTTTCGCATCTGGGTCACGAGAGTTTTTTGGCGTACGGGCTTTCCCGTTAGTATGGTGTGTGGCCTCCTCTTGCATCGATCAGCGACTGGCATCTACTGGGCATGGATGCGATCAGACGTCTGATGTGGGCCTGTGGGATGGCTGCCCACTCTTCCTGGAGTGCCTGGAACAGATCACGACGATTGGCTGGAGCAACGTCTCGGCGACAAACACGTCTGTGCAGCTCATCAAACAGGTGCTCAATCGGACTCATGTCTGGAGACAGGGATGGCCAGGGAAGGGTGAGAATGTTGTTGGCAGTCAGGAACTGCGTGGTCAACGGTGCACAATGGGGTCTGGCGTTGTCCTGTTGAAACACAGACCTTTGGGCAGCCAAAAGTGGAAGGACATGGGGTCGAAGAATTTCATTGACGTATCGTTGCGCATTCAAGCCTCCTTCAATGTGCACCAATTTACTCCTTCCGTTGTAACTGATCATTCCCCACACCATTGCACCTCCACCATCGTGCGGCGGAGCTTCGTCAACGCAATTTTGGGCAAAACGTTCATTTCGTCTACGGTAGACCCTACGCCGTCTATCATGACGCTGCAACAAAAAGAAAGATTCGTCACTAAACCAGACACGTCTCCATTGATTGTCAGCTGCCCAGGTACGAAGCTGGTTGGCCCAAAGAAGTCGATTTTGGCGATGGCGGCGCGTAAGGACAGGTCCTCGGTGAGGTCGTTGTGCCCAAAGTCCAGCGTCATGCAGTCTATTCCGGACAGTTTGATCAGACACATGACGTCCTGCAGGCAATGACTGGGCAGTTGAGGAAGCTGTTGTAAACCTGTCTCTGAGGTGACGAAGCCGAATAAAGCGATTCTCCGCTGCTGTTGTCACTCTGGGTCGTCCACTGCGATGCCGGTCTTCAACTGAGCCAGTGGCTTGGAACCGGTGCCAAAGTCGACTGATGGTACTCTGATGCACGTTTAGATACCTGGCAACCTGACTTTGACTTTTGCCTGCATGAAGTCGGCCAATAGCAATGTTCCTTAAATTTATCGATAGAGACGCCATAAATGTCTGATTGAAAATGAACTGAATTTTTTTGTGTGTAGCGTTATCCTTTTATAGGGTTTCAGTTGCGTAGTCAGTGAATAGTGTTCACCCCAAATTTTGTTGCTTTAACGTGCGCGCAACATGAGCTGTGGTCAAAAATTGCGTCATAAACACTATTGACCACTGCGTTGTAACGATTACAAAAACGAACGCAATTCAGTTCAACACGTGCATTTGACACTGTAAAGAACATTTGAGGCTGGTTTTTATATACCCTAGCACCAAATTTTACTTACAAACTCATAAAAACGCGCCCTCGGATAGCTATGCGTTTCTTTTTTTTTGAACAGTATATGTCTCTGTTATGTCTATTTCTCTATTGTGTCTATAACCCTGTCCCTGTCCTGTGTCTCATATTCTGTATATCCTACATCTGTATCCGACAACAGACCATGATTGTGACGACCATCACGCATACCAACAGCCAGACGCTAATCCAGAGTTTTCCAGATTCCTGCAGTCACGACCTCGTCACGTGAGTGTTCTGCAAAACTGGCACAGCAGGAAACGGAACGACAAATACAAATGGACTTCTCTGTACAAACATGGCTAGCACATTGTTTGCTGGCTGCACTTCAAGCAGCTCATAGCCAAACCATATGTGTTTCTTGGCATAGCTGGAAGTTGAATCTTGGTTATTTTCACGGAAAGGGCAGTTGCTTGAATGGGGAAATGGTGGTTGGCGGGGGTCGTTGAGGGAAAGTAGGGGGGGGGGGGGAAGAAATAAAGAAAGAAATAGGTTACGGGATAACATAGAAATAAGAGACGAAGTATTGACATCATCTCTCTGCAAGTGAACGTGTTGCGACAGACGTACAATTAAGCACTCCAAAAAAAAGAATATTATCACCAGAGTATGCCACTATCACTACACCACTTACAACTATAGAATTAAGACCTGAACTACCCAGACATTCTTACTGGCTCTGTTGCTATCAGACTGTCCCATTAACACGCGTAGACTGAATAATGACTCAAGAAAAAGGTCGTAATGCTAACCATGTCTAGTAGACTACACAACAGAATATGAGTAGCAGAGAATAGAACTGATTGCTTTTAGTATCGAGTGTGTGAATACAGAAATACATATCGAGGAAAACCCGAAAACTGTGAATTGTAAACAAATAACAAACAATAGGTCAATGGTACGCACTCGAAGACAGAAAACCAGAACGAAAGTAAGACATTTTACAACAGACAATATCACAAGTACGTATTCTGGTGGGTCGATCCATCTCAAATGCACCAACCCCACGCTGCAAATGTGACCCTGTTACGATGGATGTATACTGATAAAGAAATCGTGAAGAAATGTGGTATGACGTTAGGCAAACCTCACATGAATGAAAACTGCTTCATAAAATGACAATATATATTTAATAAATAAAACGGTATTGAGTCAGTTTTACAAGTTAACGGTACACAGGAAACACGAGACGTTTCGGGTATCACCCTTCGTCATCCACAGTTACAAACAGGCAACAAGGACAGGAAATAACGACAGGTTAAAGAAAAATACTATAGACACTGCAATCACGTAACATGATGAGAAACACAGATCAGAAGGGGGACAACAAATATGTATGAAATATAACAACTTAGGTGAAGAGCAATAATAAAGCAAGAAAACTACAAACGAGAAAAAAAAATTTCGATATAAGAAATTCAACATTCAACGAAAATCAAAAGAAGAAAATACTTACCGTCTTTTCCGTCTAGATGTTTGTTCACGTTATACTTCTATTCCACATTCTGTTGGGCTGAAGGCACTCACATTTTTTTCTCGACCAGCGTACTGATTTTACTAGCAGACTAGTACAGGTCCTCTTCTTTGCCTTGCTGAGTTGGTTATTAATCTTAACTGTTTTGAATTTAATAGCCAATTCCTTAACCAAATCAGTGGCGTTGCTATGGGTACCAAAATGGGCCCTGGTTACACTTGCCTGTTTATGGGTCACTTTCAACATTTGGTCTTTCAAAGTTACGATGGACCGGTACCTGACTTCTACCGCCGCTATATCGATGATGGGATTGGCATTACAGACAAGTCTGAGGTGGACCTGTGTCGATTTATTGACTGTTGGTAATTTCAATCCTGCCATCAAATTCATTTCTCAAATTTCTATGACTTCAGTGAACTTTCTTGACATCACTGTGACTATTAGCCCTACTGGTCTTAAAACGACTACTATAAGGCTACTAACGCTCATGGTTTCCTTCTTTATACTTCTATCTCACCCTCTTAGTTGTAAAAATTCCATTTCGTTTTCTTAACTTCTACGCTTGTGTAGGTTATGTCACAATGACGATGATTTTCATGAACGAGCTCAAGATATGCTTGCGTTTTTTCGCCGACGTCTTTATCCTGAACATGTTTTATCTGATGCTCTTAATCGAAACAAATCACACATGTCAGATGACACTTACTGCTAAACCTTCTGCCAAATCTGACAGACTCAAACTTGTTCTAACTTTTCATTCTCACTGTTTGGCGGTGAAAAGAATTCTATTTCGCCATCTGCCTATTCTCAACTCTGATCCAGTTACCAGTGAGTTGTTTCGGGATCCCCCTTGAGTGGCGTATCGTAGGGATACGAATTTCAAGGACTTTCTCGTACACAGCAGTTTGATGAATACTTACTTACTTACGTAGTCGTTCCCCTTCTACCGTGAGGTGTAGAGGTTTGAAAGAGAGAGCGCCAGACTATCCTATCGGCTGTCTTCCTCCTGGCCTGGTTCCATTCTAGTCCTCGGTCCTTCAAAGATTGTCTAATGTTGTCCTCCCAGCGGACTCTGTGTCGTCCTGGGGGTCTGGATCTCTGGTTCTTTGTTTCCCATGCTTGTCGTGGTAACCGATCTTCTCCCATTCTGCAGACATGGCCAAACCATCTTTGTTGGGACTGTTCTAGTTGGGTCTGCAGGGGGTGGGATTTTAGGCCTTGACGTAACGTCTGTTTGCGGATCATGTCTCTTCTTGTTACTTCAACCACCTTCCTCAGATACCTCATTTCTGAGGTTTGGATCTGGCTTCTGTGGGTTGTAGTCATTGCCCATGACTCGCATCCATATGTCAAGACTGGGACATAGGTGGAGCGGTATACAGCCATCTTCGTTTTCTTATCAACCTCTCTCTTGCTGAGGAATCCTCGATTTATGGCCTGAAAAAGTCTCCCAGCTGCTGTTTTTCTAGTGGCCAACTCTTCTTTGATGCCTCCCTTTCGGTCTATAATAGCACCGAGATATTTAAAGTGGTCGACCTGCTCCAGGACCTGTTCTCCCGGCTTAATCTGATGTCTTCTGTCTTCTCGTGATATCACCATGGATTTTGTTTTAGAGCTGCCTACGACCATCCCTCTATTCTCCAGCTCTTCCTTCCAGACTTGCAGGTTGGATTGGAGATATGCCTTTGATTTAGCAATCAAAGTACCCCACTGAATACTTTCTTGTTCTCTCCTTACATGCCTTGATAACATCGTCCATGAGGAGTATGAAAAGATAAGGTGATAGGATATCACCTTGTCTTACACCAGGGGTGGTCCTGAACTCTTCTGACTTATGGTTTGCTGTCCTCACATAATTTCTGCAAGACTTGTAGAAGCTCTGTATAGCATGAATCAGAGGTGCTGGAATGTTCTACCTTGCCAAACAGTCCCAAAGTTTGCTCCACTAGCCCTCCATATTTTGGTACACAGTCTTGCCATCGCCACAGATGTCGTGCGTGTGCGCATGTGCTCCAGACTCAAACTGTTTCATTTCCAAAGAGCAATTTTATTATTAGAGAGTCATTTACATGTGAATCTAGGAATATTATTTATGCTATTATCTGTAAAAGATGCAACATTACCTATATTGGTTAACTTGCAGACGTTTGGTAGATAGATTCCGCGAGTATTTAAATGACATTTATCATGGGGAACCTAAACTGTGGCTCTTCATTTCAATAGTCCAGACCATTCCGGTTACTGTAATATCCAGGTAACCGGTATTCGTTCCTACTTTTGTGATTCTAGAGAATCGTCTCATTTTCGAAATGGGTTGCCTTTCTCCTGATGGGGTAAATGTCCAATGTCATTTTGCTTAACTTTGTTATTCATTGGCTTTCTTCTATTTCAGACTTCTTTATTTCATCCATCGCTTTTTCACGATCTTTCTTTTATGAAGTTTGTGTTTCGTTCCGTGTCATATTTGTGCATTTTATAATGTCACTTTCAGTCATGCTCATTGATGCCATTGTGATAGCGTTAATAGCTTCACCGGATCTTGTAGCATGGATCATCATAGCAGGACTTCTTCTTTTGTTATTTCATTTTCTCCTATTGATTTTCGTTGATTTTTAAATTTTTGTTTTCTAGTTTTTTTTTATTTTTCTTGCTTTGTTATTGCTCTTCGCCGGTGTTGTTATATTTCATGTATATTTGTTGTCCTTCTGATCTGTGTTTGTAACTGTGGCTGACGAAGAATGAAACCGAAAACGTCCCGTGTTTCCTGTGTACCGTTAAGTTGTAAAACTTATTCAATCCTTTTTTAATTGTTACTAAATTTATGTATTTCCTTACCAGTTTTATAGCAGCCCTTATATTTGTTTATTTACACTATTCATAAAATGACGCATAGCGACTCTAGTGGGAGAAATATAGAAGAGTTATTCAACAACCTAGTTTAAAACTAGATTTTTAAAACTGCCAAAAATCTGTAAATAAAACTAGATGTTTAAAACTGCCAAAAATCCGTAAATAAACCTAAAAAACAAATTGTGTTCCTGTACCACTAGATGGCCTGATGGAATGCGCATGTCTGCATAAAAAGCGCAGGCGTAGAGCACGCGCGTTGGCTGACAAGTAATAAACAAAGGTGAACTGTCAGGTTTGTTGTGAAATGCAGCATGGCACAGTAGCGATCAACAGGCACAGCACACATCTCAGGTCTCAGGTGTACAACATTCGTGTCTCTAATTTTGGAGCTAAATTTGAAGAAAACTTGAATTACGTTTTAAAAAAAAATAACGTGGCTGAACGCGAGGAAAGGTTTGTTTACGATTGATCATGTGACTAGAAACATTGTGTTGAAGCCTGGGTCTTGTATTGTTCGAGTATCTTTCTTCTTCCCCACCAACATTTTCTGGAGATAGGAAGGAGGGCAATGTAGTGTGTAGTTTCTTGTCTGATGGAAATTGGAGCTGTTTAGAACACACATTTCGTTTGATGGAAATGTGAGCGTTCTTGTATGTAGATCTGTTTGCTCACTGCACGGAAGGTGTTTGCAACGTGACATAACGTATGACCTCTGACCTACCAGACTTAGAATTGTACGCTCCTTGAACTAAAGAAAAAAAGCATTATTATATTTCGTTGCATTTGCCCTTCCTTCCATCTTTGTGTCTGCCTTTTCTGTTAGCCTTTCAACTTAAGCGTAACAATATCTCTGAAATGCTGACGGGGATATGCTTCTGATGATCAGATTACCTCTAGTTGCGATGCTGTGCGTATAAATTATTAACATTGCCCCATTCTTTTGCCACATATATACACATACACGCATTACCTTACTAACACACACACACACTTACAACAAGCCAGTGTCTCATTTAGATTAAAGTTACTGTACTTTGATTGTGTTCACAAACATTCACATTCAAGTTACTGTACTTTGATTGTGTTCACAAACATTTACATTCAAGTTACTGTACTTTGATTATGTACCCGTTTTACATACAGGATAAAATTATTTTATATTTTTATCTTTTCTCTTTTTATATATATTTCTGAAGAGTCATAATCGATAATACTGGTTTGGTTCACCAGAGGTATAAATTCTCTTCGATAATTTACGGGACCCAGGTTTTTTATCGATTCGGTTTCCTTGGACTTTGAGTGGCATATAATGTAGTACTATCCATTACAAATGATCCAAATGAATGCAGAACTCTTAATAAAATTCAACGATCCAATGATGTCCGTAATAAACCATAGCAGAAATTCCAACGATAAATCTTTATTTTACAAGTCTTCAATTTACACAGTAGTTTTCATCAAATATTTGTAATGTCGGTTGCAGATTAAAGTTTCATACTCTATTATATTACGTTGGAAACTGGTACCAAAGAGTATTTGGTATTATTCCAGTTTCATATGTGTCGTAATTTTATCTGAGAGTGTTCTGATGGATATTGGTCCCTTTAGAGTGTAGAATGATAGTGAAGGCTCTGTGAGAATAAGGATTTAGGAAAGTGAGGTAGTAGATTCACAAGTGCTGGGAAGAGTAAGGACAGTCTCTTATACGACAATGTTTGTCTCTCAAACTACTCCTACCACCCTTCTGAACAAACAATTGTTTGTCAGTTCCAGTCACTCAGGCGCACACACCGATTTGGTGATTCTGACGCTCAACGTACATGAATACAGACTACGATAACAAATATGAGGAATGTTGGATTTGGGCCAGCCGACACAAAATGCTAACAAAGTTTTAATACTTTTATTATCATAAAAAATCAAGTCACAAATAATTATCAATTTACATGAAGAAATCAAAGGTTACAAAATACAAAAATGACAGGGGGGGGGGGGGGGGAGGAGAAGTATCCAATACACCTTTCCCGCTTGTATTTACTAACAGAAAAGACCCGGTCCAAAAGACGAGAAGGGGGGGGGGGGTGATGATCAGAGATAGGCAATTTAACCCAATGGTAAATTTATTACTCTGAGGCAAGGCGTTACAGTGATAAGGGGGTAGAGGAAAAGCTAGGATTCTCCAATGTTTCCCTTTTTCAACAAAACTTTACGGAAGGGGGGAATGAACACAGTTAAACAATCCCGCTAGGAGAAATCCCGTTCAATGTATACAATACCCCTTAATACTAGGACGAACTAATTATAAGGGTTAAAAAAAAAGATTAATAAATCTCCTGTCATTCAAAAACACGCTTGGGCTGGCCAGCACACACAGTCACACACACAGACTTACCAAGTTGTGAATTCTGGCACTTTAAGAATTTTACAACTGCAGCTAATACCGTAGAACAATGGAAATTGTCTTTTTATTTCTTCTGTGTCAGGCCCCAGATTTAACGAGGTGGGCTGGTAGCTAATAGTCTCAAAAATCGCCAGACGGTGAAGCATAAAGGCTACTGTTGGTTTGTTAGATAAAAGTTCCTAATGAATGGCACAGGCACTTGGCTAGGTGTGAGGTATGGTGCGGTTTCTAAGATTGGCACAGCTGGTGGAGATAACTTTCTTTTGCCGTAATGTCACAAACTACAAAAAAAACACTGAGGTAAGTTCTTCGGGGGGGTGGTAAAATCCAATGATTATGCTTGACAGACAGTGTCAGGGAAATCTATGTTCTTCTTCACAAATAGAGCAGTGAGTAAAACGTTGCTACTGGCAACTGTTCTTCTTCAAGTTTGATAACTATAAAAAAACTTTATGAATTGGGATTTTAAAACAGTCTTTGGGTTTGCTTTGTTTCTGAAAAACTTCAGGTAGCTGAATCACACAGGATCGCCACAAAGATTAAATTTTAAAATGGTTATAAGTTGCTGGAGTTTTCGACTGAGTTGGCAGGGCTCATTGTATAATTAATTAATTGCTGGGATGCAAGGTCGAAAGATCAATTCTGTATAGAAGATAAAACAAGAAATGCAATAAAATCATATTAAGATCTAACGCGCGATACATTTACAGTTAGACTATTTTCTGCATTCGCGTCTACAATTAATCAATACAAGAAACGCTCCCGTGAGGTTAATAGTTAAAAGTACATCTATTTATACAGAACTAAACTGTATTAAAGTTATAATTCCCTTAACAGTTGCAAAATTAATTTACGCGGCTATTGTATTAGGAAATAAACTTATAGAGGTAACATTTAGTTTGCACTAGAACTTTGAAAATGGGTTTATTTAATAAGTTTAAATTTACACCACAATCCAGTGAAATAAAAATGAAATAACTAGACCACTGATCACTCGAAGCTAAAGTATAAATTACCGTCTGCACAGAAAAAGAATTCACTCCAATAGCCAACAAATTTAGATGAAATCTAGCCGGAATTTAACTATATGCTAGTGAATCTTAAAATTCTGTCAGACCGAATGATAAAGTTGCCCTATTCGGATTCTGTATATATCTAAAAGGAATGTAAGTTAAATGGGTCGTGTGAAAATTTCGCGCCTCTTCAGATCCCAGGGCAAGTCGAAGTTATTTAGCCGCCATGCTAACCGCGATGGCCCGACTGGCTTCCGATCTTCGTTCGTCTCAGGCTGCTCGCACGAGGATGTGAAATTTCTGCGAGATTAGCCTCGTTCGCGGTGAGTTTCCTGATTACTCAGATCGTATCCGCTACGCTGAGCGCTCCGTCTCTCCCGTTCCATAGTCTTTCGGGCAAGTCTGCCGGTTGCCACAGAGGTGCGAAGTCTGCAAGAAGCTTTCTTCTGACCGCTCGTGTCCGTCTTGCGAACGGTTCAGTGTTCGCACGGAGATGCTAAATTTCTGCTTCTCTGTTCTGGGGATCGTCTTTGACTGCTTTGATCATAGCCGCTACTCTTCGTTGATGAAAAGTTACAACAATACTGATGTTCAGGGGTTCTAATGTTATGAAAAGCTAAAGTCCCTTTAATCATCCACCAAATCAGGAAAAATTCACTTGACAAACTAGACGTACGTCACAATCGTCCCCACTTTTAGACATGAAACCATTTTTCATGTTTCCTTTTTGACGATGGAGGTGACCTGATTGGTGACTTTAGGATGAGGGGTATCTTCAGTTTGCTCTTCTTCCTCTGTAGACCAGTTTCTACTCAAGAAGTTAGCTCCGACATTCTGTTTTCCTGGAATATATTCCACTTTGAAGGAATAAACGCTCAATAATAAGGCCCAGCGCATAATCCTTGCGTTGAATTCCTTATTGGCACCAAGGAAAGCTAATGGAGCATGGTCGGTTTGTACTGTGAAAGAAGTACCATACAGGAACTCATGATGGCGTCTGATGCCATGAATCAGAGCGAGACATTCTCTTTCAACGACACTGTAGTTGCGTTCAGCCTTGTTCAGTTTCCGACTGCCGTAAGCTACTGGGAATAGCATATTCGGGTCACTGTCCTCGGCTTGCAACAATGTTGATCCGATGCCCTGACCTGACGCGTCCACTCTCAGTACGAAAGGTTTCTTAAGGTCAGGTAACCTTTGAATGGGGTATGCAGACAACTGTCCTTTCAAAGTGCTGTATGCATGTTCGCACTTTTGATCCCAAATGACCTTATCAGGACAACCTTTCTTGGTGAGGTCAGTCAGAGGTGCCGTGAGTCCGTTGAAGTTCTGGATGTATTTCTGATAGTAGGCACATAGCGATAGAAATGACCTGATGTCTTTCTTTGTTCGGGGTCTGTTTGCTGCAACTATTTTCTCCACGTTTTTCTTAACAGGCCAACTACAGCCGTGAGAAATAGTATGCCCCAGGAAGTCAAGCTTTTCAAACCCTATGAGACATTTGCTAGGTCTGGCTGTGAGACCAGTTTCCTGTAGTCTCCTGAGGAGCATAGCGACCGTAGCAATATGTTCTTCATAGGTTTCCGATGCAATTAAAATGTCATCCATGAAATTATGGATATAGGGACTTTGCAAAGGTTCTAACAGCTTTCTCATCATCCTGGTAAACACTCCTGGTGCGTTATGCAATCCGAACGGCATCACATTAAATGTGTAATGTCCTTCACTAGTGCTGAAAGCTAGCAAAGGTTTAACTTCCTCCTTGACTGGTATTTGATAGTAACCTTTACTGAGGTCAATCTTGGAGAAAATTGCTGCCTTGCTGAGCTTGGTGAACAACTCAGAAACAGTTTGGAGCGGTTCGGGCTGGAATTCCGTTACAGCGTTTAGCAACCGGTAATCAATACACAGCCGAACTTCCTTATTGGGCTTCTGCAACAGCACTACACTCGAACTGTAAGGAGATGTAGACTCGCTGATAATTCCTGCCTGACGCAGCTTGTCTATTTCTCCGCAAAGTGCATCAGCTTTGGCGTACGGAATGGGGTACACTCTGGTTCGAACAGGGGTCTTGTTTGTTAATTTCATGTCAAATTCGATGAGATTTGTTCGACCAGGTACATCCGTTAAGACTGCACTGTACTGCTTTAGTAGCGCCCTGGTTTCTGTTTGTTGTTCTACTGATAGATTGTTGCCGAACTTGACATCTTTAAAGGATTCTGTGGGTTGCAATGGATACTCCATGCAACCATCATCATCTTCCTCGTCTTCCGTTGCTATGGCGACAGCCAGGAGATGCTCGGAGGATGGCACCGGTCTTTCCAAATATTTCTTAAGCAGATTTATGTGGAAGACCTTCTCCTTTCCTTTAATGGAGATCTTGTAATTAGTACGTGAGATCTTTTTAAGGACGGTAAACGGCCCTTGCCATCCGCTGCGAAGTTTATTGCTTCCGGTTAGAAGTAGCAACAAAACTTTCTCCCCTGGTTGTAGTTCTCTCTCTATTGCAGCTTTGTTGTATCTTTTATCATGTTTAGCGCGGGCTTTCGTAAGGTTGGTCGTAGCTAGATCCCATCCTAGCTTTAACCTTTCCTTGAGCTCAGATACATATTTGCTTGCAGAGAAGACTGTCTCGTCAGCCTTTTGGTCTGTCAGGGACCGCAATAAGGCTTCAAGTGGCCACTTAATAGGTCTGCCAAATAAAAGTGTAGCAGGCGGGAATCCCGTAGACGCTTGGGGAACCTCTCGGTAGGCGAATAAGGCAGCCGATAGATATAGGTACCAGTCTTCCGGTTTCTCCTGACCCAGCTTACGTAACATGGTGGTGAGGCTGCCATTAAACCGTTCCACGAGCCCATTTCCGGCCGGATGGTAGGGACTTGTGTGGATATGTTTGGCCCTCAAGATCTTAAAGATCTCCTCCATTAACAGGCTACGGAATTGGGATCCATTGTCCGTCAAAACTTGTTGAGGGAATCCCAACCGTGTAAAGATTTGCACAAGGGCTTCTGCGACATGCTTGGAATCTGTGCATGTTAGCGGTACAGCTTCGGCCCACATTGTGCAAGTGTCGACTAAGATCAGGATGAACCTGTTCTTCCTTTTGGTCCTTTCAAGGGGTCCAATGATGTCGACAGCAACCCGTCCAAATGGAGTACCCACAATTGGCATTTGCCCCATGGGTACTGGGAGTGTCAAGTGTTTGGGTGCTATCCGTTGGCACTGGGCGCAGGATTTCACATACCTGATGTCAGAGTTCATTCCTGGCCACCAATAGTGGGTTTTTATTCGCTGAATAGTGGCGTTTTGTCCCATATGTCCGCTAAATGGAAGAGAGTGTCCCATTTCTAAGATCTGGCTTCTGTACTGCGTCGGTACTAGGAGCTGGTTATTCCCCGTGTCCGAGTTGCCCGTTCTACGATACAATACGCCATCCTTAGAAAAGATGTCTCCGTTGTGTCTGGGGTCCTTAGCCATGGGCAGTTTTCTAAAGCAGAGCTCCGGAGTAGGGTCCTTTTGTTGCGCCTCTTTCAGTTCATTCGGCAACAAATTTGGCGCAGGTTCCCTCTCCTTCTTGGCTTGCCCTCTTGTGGTTACCGCTGCCACAATCGGCCCCTTTGATCTCCCAATAAACACATATCTACATCCCAGGATAACTGGGTAGATAGGATCATCCATTATGGCCGCTTTAATAACACCTCTGACAAAATCAGAGTGTATTTCTACCAGTGCGATAGGAAGCGTCCTGGGTGCATTACTCTTGAAAACTCCACTAAGTTTGACGGTTTACTCTGTCTCCTGACCTGGTTTGACTAGGTGCCTAGCGACAATACAACTAAAGCTTAGTCCAGTGTCAAAAAGACAAGTAGTAGAGGTACCATTCAAAAGTACAGTTCCTCGCGTTGAAGGTCGGTCCCCCTCAGTTTGAGAATCACTGACATTGACTCTACCTTTCGAGGCTGTATGCAAACATCCGATGCGGTTAGGACCGGTTTGTTTGCCCTGATCAGACGTTCCTGGTGTAGGGGTCTTTCCTTTTCCTTGGTGGCCGCGCTGCCACGTAAGCTTGGTGGGTTGATCAGAAGTATTATTTGGAGGGTATCGGGTTTTGTAGAATTTCGATTTTTCCTGGGGAGGTTTCTGGTTATTATTATCTCGTTGGTTATAATGTTGAGAAGGATTGGAAGAATAGGATGACTGCTCTAGATTTTGTTTTCGAGATGGCTCATCTGTGGGTTTACGTTTAGTGCTGGGAAGTTCGGCCATTGCATTGCTATAGCGTTCGGCCTTATTAAGGATGTCCTCAAGCCTGACTGCCCCCTGTTCGGCCAAAAATCTACGAGTGTCATTCGACAAAGTGGATTTTATCTGTTCAACAAGAACAATTTCTAGAAGTCCCTCATATGAAAGAGGTAATTCAGATAATTCTATGCACTTTGTCAGATAACCGTGAGACGTGAAGAGAACTGCGGAAAAGTTTCCGTGCTCTCTTTCCGGCTGTTTCTGAACATTTGCAGAACTTTTCGGGCGGTCATCTCAAACCGCTCTAGCAAGGCCTTCTTCAGCATGTCGTAATCATGTTGGTTCGGTCCCAGCTTCACGTATACGTCATAAGCATTGCCTTTCAGTGACGTTGAGAGTTTAAGTGCCCAGCGGGAACTCTCTAACCCATACAGATTGGCGAGCCTCTCGAATTTTTCTAGATAGCTGTCAATTTTTTCGTTAGGGCTAGGAAAAGATTCTAAAGCAAAAGACATCGCCGTTAGTTGGGCAGATTGAGTGCTAGAGAGATCCATTGACTGAGACTGGGGCGAAGACGGCTCTCCGTTATTCGAAGTAGAAGCGCCCCGACTCTCTAAGCCTTAAGCGCCAGTTTGTGCTGTCTTTCCCTCTCTCTCTCTCTCTCTTTCCCTGCGAGCTTCTATCTCTGCCTCAATTTTCTTCTGTTCCAATAGTCGTTCTTCCGCTTCTTTCCTATCTGCCCTCTCCTGTGATTCTCTCCTCTCTGCTCTCGCTTTCTCTTCCTTCCTCTCAGCTTCTGCTCTTTCCTTCTCTTCCTTCCTCTCAGCTTCTGCTCTCCGTTGCTCCGCGTCATATATTTCCAGTTCCTGGTTGACAAACGCGTTTGCAGCTTCTGCATCTAATCCTGCCTCTTTCGCTTCCAGCCTCAGGATGGACCTCATCTTTATCCTCTCTGCCATTGTCAAAGAATAAGATGTAGTATGACTAGAGAACTAGTAAGAAGAAACGAGAAGGGGAAGAAACTCGGAACCGCTACGAGAAACATCAAAGTAAAGCTTTACTTGAGTTACCTCCTACCTTATAATGTGTTAACTTATCGCTGCTGTTTTCTGGCAATTAAGACTCTAAACGCAAGCGACTAATGCCACTAAAATGGTAAGTTACACTGGAAAAAATTTACTTTTACTAGAAGTAGAGAAAAATTTATGAAAAACAATTTAAAGGAAAAAAAAATTTCCTGAAAATTTTAATTCTCCACAAACAGAAATCCGCCCTTCTGAAGTCAATTAAAGAGTAGAGACGATGTTAACTAGATTTTTAAAAAAAAATTTAGAACAAGCGTCTTTAGCTTTGCTCAGCTCTTCTAACTTCAAAAACCTTTTGTGACTGAAGACAATCACGCAAACCCAGCAATTATATAACAAAATTTCAATTTCCTCTGCCAGAGAATACAAAGGTGACAAATATTTTATTATCACTAACTTCCTGCTCCTCTGGAAAGAACAAACCTGTAATAATTATTGTGTGGTCGGCCCAAAATACTAAAAGGCTTTGTCTAGAGGAAGTAATTACTTTTTAAGATTTTCCCCTACTTCACAAAGACAATCAACCACGCTCTATTTAAACTAGGCCCAGAATCCCGGACGAGCCCCCGTTTATTGCCGTAATTTTATCTGAGAGTGTTCTGATGGATATTGGTACCTTTAGAGTGTAGAATGATAGTGAAGGCTCTGTGAGAATAAGGATTTAGGAAAGTGAGGTAGTAGATTCACAAGTGCTGGGAAGAGTAAGGACAGTCTCTTATACGACAATGTTTGTCTCTCAAACTACTCTTACCACCCTTCTGAACAAACAATTGTTTGTCAGTTCCAGTCACTCAGGCGCACACACCGATTTGGTGATTCTGACGCTCAACGTACATGAATACAGACTACGATAACAAATATGAGGAATGTTGGATTTGGGTCAGCCGACACAAAATGCTAACAAAGTTTTAATACTTTTATTATCATAAAAAATCAAGTCACAAATAATTATCAATTTACATGAAGAAATCAAAGGTTACAAAATACACAAATGATGAGGGGGGGGGGGGGTGGGGGGGGGTTTTGAGGAGAAGTATCCAATACACCTTTCCCGCTTGTATTTACTAACAGAAAAGACCCGGTCCCAAAGACGAGAAGGGCGGGGGGTGATGATCAGAGATAGGCAATTTAACCCAATGGTAAATTTATTACTCTGAGGCAAGGGGTTACAGTGATAAGGGGGTAGAGGAAAAGCTAGGGTTCTCCAATGTTTCCCTTTTTCAACAAAACTTTACGGAAGGGGGGAATGAACACAGTTAAACAATCCCGCTAGGAGAAATCCCGTTCAATGTATACAATACCCCTTAATACTAGGACGAACTAATTATAAGGGTAAAAAAAAGATTAATAAATCTCCTGTCATTCAAAAACACGCTTGGGCTGGCCAGCACACACAGTCACACACACAGACTTACCAAGTTGTGAATTCTGGCACTTTAGGAATTTTACAACTGCAGCTAACACCGTAGAACAATGGAAATTGTCTTTTTATTTCTTCTGTGTCAGGCCCCAGATTTAACGAGGTGGGCTGGTAGCTAATAGTCTCAAAAATCGCCAGACGGTGAAGCATAAAGGCTACTGTTGGTTTGTTAGATAAAAGTTCCTAATGAATGGCACAGGCACTTGGCTAGGTGTGAGGTATGGTGCGGTTTCTAAGATTGGCACAGCTCGTGGAGATAACTTTCTTTTGTCGTAATGTCACAGACTACAAAAAAACACTGAGGTAAGTTCTTCGGGGGGTGGTAAAATCCAATGATTATGCTTGACAGACAGTGTCAGGGAAATCTATGTTCTTCTTCACAAATAGAGCAGTGAGTAAAATATTGCTACTGGCAACTGTTCTTCTTCAAGTTTGATAACTATAAAAAAACTTTATGAATTGGGATTTTAAAACAGTCTTTGGGTTTGCTTTGTTTCTGAAAAACTTCAGGTAGCTGAATCACACAGGATCGCCACAAAGATTAAATTTTAAAATGGTTATAAGTTGCTGGAGTTTTCGACTGAGTTGGCAGGGCTCATTGTATAATTAATTAATTGCTGGGATGCAAGGTCGAAAGATCAATTCTGTATAGAAGATAAAACAAGAAATGCAATAAAATCATATTAAGATCTAACACGCGATACATTTACAGTTAGACTATTTTCTGCATTCGCGTCTACAATTAATCAATACAAGAAACGCTCCCGTGAGGTTAATAGTTAAAAGTACATCTATTTATACAGAACTAAACTGTATTAAAGTTATAATTCCCTTAACAGTTGCAAAATTAATTTACGCGGCTATTGTATTAGGAAATAAACTTATAGATGTAACATTTAGTTTGCACTAGAACTTTGAAAATGGGTTTATTTAATAAGTTTAAATTTACACCACAATCCAGTGAAATAAAAATGAAATAACTAGACCACTGATCACTCGAAGCTAAAGTATAAATTACCGTCTGCACAGAAAAAGAATTCACTCCAATAGCCAACAAATTTAGATGAAATCTAGCAGGAATTTAACTATATGCTAGTGAATCTTAAAATTCTGTCAGACCGAATGATAAAGTTGCCCTATTCAGATTCTGTATATATCTAAAAGGAATGTAAGTTTAATGGGTCGTGTGAAAATTTCGCGCCTCTTCAGATCCCAGGGCAAGTCGAAGTTATTTAGCCGCCATGCTAACCGCGATGGCCCGACTGGCTTCCGATCTTCGTTCGTCTCAGGCTGCTCGCACGAGGATGTGAAATTTCTGCGAGACTAGCCTCGTTCGCGGTGAGTATCCTGATTCCTCAGATCGTATCCGCTACGCTGAGCGCTCCGTCTCTCCCGTTCCATAGTCTTTCGGGCAAGTCTGCCGGTTGCCACAGAGGTGCGAAGTCTGCAAGAAGCTTTCTTCTGACCGAAAATGTCCGTCTTGCGAACGGTTCAGTGTTCGCACGGAGATGCTAAATTTCTGCTTCTCTGTTCTGGGGATCGTCTTTGACTGCTTTGATCATAGCCGCTACTCTTCGTTGATGAAAAGTTACAACAATACTGATGTTCAGGAGTTCTAATGTTATGAAAAGCTAAAGTCCCTTTAATCATCCATCAAATCAGGGAAAATTCACTTGACAAATTAGACGTACGTCACAATATGTATCTTTTTATGTAGTGCAAAGTGTCATCGTAAAAACCAATTAAGAAGCTGGTGTATTTTGCCGACGGGAGAGTGGAAGACAATTATGGAGCTAATCTCCAAAATAAAATTTTCAACTCTAAATCTAAAAATGTTCGACTTTAAACACAAATGACTGTTTGTCATTGTCGTTTATATTAAATCGAACGAGTCCACACCAATTCTGTATCAATCAAGATACAATGTCCAATGTCAGGGGGCAAGCCAGCTTGAGTCTATCTAAGTCCTCTTCAACAACGGTCTGTCTCAAAAACACACCCATCCTGTTGCAAGGTCAGTAGCTAAAGACTGCTAAACATTAGTCTTCATACCGGATGTCTTACAGTCCAATGAATCTATTGGCTGAAACCACTGCTTACAATCATGTGTGCACCACTTATGTATATGTCATCGTTACTACACTAGTTAAGTTTACGTCATTATGTCGTCATTTCCTATAACTGTCTTTGGTGTCTATGTTAAGTTTCTTTTGTTTTATAGATTAATTATGAATTACGTCATCAGTCTCCGTTGTCTCTTATGTTAGGTAGAATTGAGGGTATCTTTTATATAATGTCGTCATCAATCCGTTCACTTATGTTCCCATGCCATAAAAATGTATCTCAGAGACATTTTCCTGGCACTATCAGTCGGTCTTTCTATATAGCATCTCAATTACAGAGTAATAGCAATAATAATAGTTTTAAAAAAACACTTATAACGTGCATGTATGGGGAAAACTTAGGAGCGAATGTCTGAAAGCACATCATCGGTTGAAGTACCATATAGAACAGGTCGTTCATGTGGCAAAGACCTCTTCACTTGGTTTAAATCCTGATGAAGGACTTGTAGTAAGACAGCATAGGCATCAACTGTTCGGCTTCACAACACGATAAAGAGCCGAAAGTCTCTTAAAGCTGAATCAGTTTCAGTAAGGTCTTTGAGTGACGGGTAATAACGCAGTCGTGGAGTCAGATACCTCCCTTACAAACTCGAATCTAGTTGAATCACGAAGTATGAAATTCGCTGTAGCTCCGCAAAGGTTTATGTAAAGGGGAAACGTTTCCGCCAAAATGCAAGTCACAGCTTGTCAGCCAATAACGACATTAGCTGGGATAAAAGCATGCCCTTATCCACATGGGGTGAAACATTGCGAGGAACTTGAACTGTCGGTGTGAGAAGTGAAGAATCATCAATAATCATGTCTACATCACAGGAGAGGCGTGGGGAATTCGTTTGTCTTCTACGTTTTTTAGGTTTGACATATATTTGATCTTGCGAAAATTTCGGAAGTTTAGCTACAGGGATGGAGTCTGAAAATGAAGAATCGTATCTCCGTTTATCTGCTACTTTTCGCGTTTCTTTCATGTCCATCAAGGTGGTATCCGAAGCTGTAGTCACTGAATCGTTTTCTGAAATTACGGGTTTGGGGCAATCGATATCGGATGGTGTTGAAGTGTAGATTGAGGAAAATCAAGATTGATACTTGTTTCATTATGTTCGGTTCTATCATGATCCAATCGATGCGGTACAATTTCTGACTCTGAGGAAAAATGTTCGGATCCGAAGAAGATGAAGAAGATGGAGGTTGAGCTAACGTAGATAAACGAGTTGGTCTCTGGAACTGCGTCTCTGGGATATCAAGCAGTCGGTGATCATCCAGTCGCATCTGATTGACGTGAGCTTTTGTAGTGGATTTGCGTTCTTCGTTCCACAAGATATAATTAGTTGGAGAAGTTTGTTCCAATATTTGATATCCGGGTAACCATAGGTTGTCAATTTTATCCGTCCTAACATGCTTCTTATAGTATACTTGGTCACCAGGCTTGAATTCTTGCAGTGTAGAGGTTTTGTTACGGATCCTGGCTCGTTTAGCAAAAGCTTTCCGGACGTTTCTGTGAGCAGTAACATGTGCCCTATGTTTTTGCTGCAAAATAATCTGTATCGGACATTCACCTGTATATTTCCTCTGGGGAAGCAAGATGTTATCTAAAGGAAAATTTGGTTCTCGACCATAAAGTAAGTAAAAAGGCGAGAATTCTGTTGAGTCATTGATGTTCATTCTTATAGCTTCTAAGGCTTGATTTATGTATATATCCCAACATTGGCTGTTCCCTTTCGTAAGTTTTGCTAATATGTCATGTAGGGTAGAGTGCATCCTTTCTTTTTTTTTTTTTTTTTTTCATTTGATTCTGGATGATAAAATGAGGTTTTCGTGTGTTTTATATTCATTTTTCTTACTGTTGAGGCAAAAGGATCCCCTAAGAACTGTTTGCCATTGTCGGTTATTATTCTCTGAGGACAGCCATGTCGCGGAATGAATTGTTGTAAGAAGATGTCTGTAATTAGAGCTGAAGTGGCATTTTCTAAAGCAAAGCTCTCTGGCCACACAGAATATTGATCCACCAGGTGTAATATGTATTTGTGTTCGGATAAGGTAACTGGATACGGTCCCGATATGTCTAGACTAACGACTTCCATGGGATAATGTTGATATGACATTTCCTGAATCGGTGCTCTAATCATTCTCATATTTCTGAGTTTACAAATTTTACACGTTCCTACATATTCTATGATATCTTTATCATAGTTGGCCAATAGTATCTCTTCGTAATGCCGTCGAGAGTTTTATCGCGTCCGAAGTGACCATTTTCGTCGTGAAACTGTTTCAATACAGTTGGTACCAATGATGTGGGGATACATTTTTGCAGTAATCCATTTTCTCGGGGACTGACATGATATAAAATATTGTCTTCTGGTAGTATCACATAGTCTCTCTTTTTTTCTTTCGGATTGGTACGTACTTGTACTATAATCTTGGTTAATGCTTCGTCTTTCAGTTGTTCCTTCTTGAAGATTAGACTCTGTTCAAAATCTCTAGATTCATCGCCATCATCAGTTCTCGAGTTCTCCGTAGGTTGTGTTTTCTGTTCTTGACTATCAGGAGGCCCAGTGTCTTGACCGTGTTGGATTAAGTCAATGGCGGAGATTTCTTTCGCATTATTATCTATTTCAGTTAAGTCTTGTTGTTTCAGATCGTCCACGTCTGTAGGTTCAGGATATGGTATTCTTGATAATAAATCTGCACATGTGTTTAGTCTACCTGGTAAATACTCAATCTTAGTATTATAATTTTGTAAATTGATAGCCCATGTCTGAAGCTTTTTTGGTTGTTCTTGGGGTTTAGTTAGCCAATTTACTAGAGGTTGGGGATCCGTTTTTATGATAACCGACGTTCCTCTGATATAAAAGTCAAACTTCTGCAAAGCATAATGAATTGCATAAGCTTCCTTCTCTGTTGTCGTCCATTTTC
Organism: Oreohelix idahoensis; assembly: GCA_024509875.1. Taxonomy (NCBI): domain Eukaryota; kingdom Metazoa; phylum Mollusca; class Gastropoda; order Stylommatophora; family Oreohelicidae; genus Oreohelix; species Oreohelix idahoensis. Next base: position 57,796 of record JAMPIV010008748.1, read on the forward strand.
GTTGAGTTCTGCTTAAGGCATGTGAAAGAAAGGCTATCGGTTTTTCTTGAAGAATATTGGCAATCACTGGTGGTTCATTTGGTGATATTTCTTGTACTAAACACGCTCCTATTGCAGTGTTGGACGCATCACTATAGATGATCATGGGTTTTGTGATGTCTGGATGTGCCAGAAAAGGTATTGTGATTAGTGCTGACTTTAGGTAGTCAAATGCTTTCTGAAATTTTTCTTCCCACCTGAATTTTGCATATTTCCTGGTTAAATTCAGCAAAGGTTCGGCTACTTTTGAGAAATTGATTATGTGCTTGAGATAATAAGTACAGCACCCTATGAATCCTCTTACTTGCCTTACATTCGTTGGTGGAGGTATTTTCTGTATTGCTGCAATCTTATCGTCATCTGGTGGGATTCCATTATGATTCATTATGAAACCTAAATATTTGATCTCCTTTTGTAGAAAGCTGCATTTACTCAATTTTAACTTCACTTTGTGTAAACGTAATCTGCCAAAGACAGTCTCTACATGTTTAAAGTGATCCTCAATGGTTCCATTGGTGTGTATTAAGATATCGTCTATGTAGGCTGATGCAAATTTGTGTAACCCTTGAAAAACTTCATCCATCAAACTCATGTAGGTGGCTGGACTTCCTTTTAACCCAAAAGGCATCACATTCCATGAATAAGATCCCACATGAGTACAGAACGTGCTTTTCTGTTTTGCATCCGCGGACATAGGGATAGCCCAGAATCCTGATCGAGCGTCTAATGAGGTGAATCAATTGGATTTCCCAAGAGTCGCCAAAATGTCGTCTATATGAGGTAGAGGATATGATATTGTTTTAGTAATTTTGTTCAATGCCCTATAGTCACAGCAAAATCGGTGACTTCCATCTTTCTTGGTGACTATTACTATAGGGGATGACCATGGTGAGCGAGATCTCTCATTAATACCAGCCGCTAGCATTTCCTGGATAGCTTTCTCTATAATTTCTCTATTTTTTACAGTATGATATAGCCTCAGACTTATTGGTCCTTCCGATGTAGTAAGTATTTCCATTGTGACGGTATTTGTTCTCTCCAACTCCATGTCAGAGATTGCAAATACATCTTTATGTTTCTTTATGAAATTCTCCAGTCTATTCTGAAATTCTTCAATAGTATGTAATTGTTCTAGTAAAACTTTCATCCTGTCTGGATTTTCATCATTGTTTTTTTTTAGATGACTGATTTGATTTCTCGTCATTTGGTTCCGACAAGCTGGTTTTGAGGGATAATATAATGATTTTTTTATAAAGTTTGCCACTTCTTTTATTCGGCCAAGCAGAAACTGACTCCACAGTATAATATCTGCTTTTAGAGGAGTAATATTTACTCTTCCTTACATATGTTTCGTATAGTATGTCTCTATCTCTTTCATCAAGGTATGGATCAAAATTAGTGTATTTCTTTCTGGTGTCTGTTTCTGAAATCTCATTCGAAATACATTTTCTGTGATACTCTCTTCTCTGGGACTGGAGGGAGGAAATGGGATAGGGACGCTTCGTATTCCCCGAAGGAAATGTGTTTGGAAAGGTTTTGGATGACGTTTGAGTAGAGAGGTTCACATAACCGTCCTTGTAACTTGATAGTTTGTGGGAGATCTCATCCTTTGGTATTTGAACTTGTCCTACAATCTTTCCTCTTGAGACAGTAAGAGTAGTTCCTGAAGAGTTAACGATCATTATAGGAAAGTCTCTGTTCTTACTCACTATTACAATGCCATCTTGTATTTCCACATGTGGATCATCCGTTTCTTCATTCTCCATCTGAGATACATAGATTGTTTGTCCTATATTTACGTAAGGTGAGTTTTTTATTCGAGCCTTTGTTACAGTGATAGAACTCGGCTTCAAAATTACTGGTGCGGTAGTTCTTATCAACGTAGCGATATGTATGTCATGTTGTAGAGGTATATAGCTGCCATTTATTCTGAGCTGTTTCAAATCAAAGTATATTCTGGCATTATTTTTTCTAAGGAAGTCTCTTCCGATTATAAAATTTCTAAACAGTCCTCTCGTTATAATAAATGAGTGTTCTAGCATTTCTTCTCCCAACTTGAAATGTATGTAGGCAGTTCCTAATGCTTTCAGATCTTGTCCCGTTACTGATTTCATTCTTACTGTATGTCTTGAGAACTTCGTCATGTGTTTTATCTCATGGTACAACTTCTCTCTAATCAGACTAACCGTCGCGCCAGTGTCTATGAGAGCTCTGAAGTTTTTTTTTTTCCTATTTTTAAGATGCAAGAACAAGGATCTGGGATAATATTTATGTAGGCTTGATCTTCTTTTGATGTCGTTGGTTTATCAGATAGAGATCGATTCTGCAAACCATCACATCCGATCTCTGTTAATGTGAGGTCCTTCGGCTTCCCATTCTCCTTGAGGTTGGTTGGGAGTCATTTCTGTTTTGAGGATGTCTTCTAATATTATTTGTCTGATAGTGATTTTTATACTGATTATTTCTATGATTTATTTCTGGTCTTGAATTGTTGTCCCCAAAATGATTTCTGGGCTGTGAATTTCTGTAATTCCCTGCTAGATGTCCTTGTCCTGCACAGTTAAAACAGATTGTGGTTGGTTGTTGGGGTTCTACATTGTGTATTCTGTAGTCTCTTCTGTGGTTACTCTGTAGTGCTGGACTTCTCTGATTCTGGTATGAGTTATTGAATCTCTCTGATCTTCTATGAAGTTCTTGATTTCTGTCCCATCGATGTCTCGAATGATCAATTTCCATAGGTTGGTGCATTTGTTGATCATGTTGGGTATGTTGGTATTCATACTCTGGTAGCGGACACTTTCCAATCCGTTGTTGGAATCTTGTTTCACATTCTCCTCATAAACAGCTAATTGTATTGAGGTAGTTATTGACTGAGGATCTTTTCTGAGTAGATGGATTTTCAGTGAATCAGAATACAGTCCGTCCACAAAAATTCCGACTAGATGTTTCTCCAGATCAGTTGTTGGAATGATACCTCCAACAAAAGCATCTTCGGCAAGGTTTAATAGCCTATCTCCGTACATTTAAACACTTTCCTGTCGATCTTGCTTTATTCTTCTTAACATCGTCCACGCGTGCTCAGCGTCGGTAATCTCTGAGTATCTTGATACCAATATTTTCTTGAGTTCTTCACAGGTCTCCATCGGAAATGCCTTTGTCCTCCGTCGGACAAAATCTGTGACCAGTCCCTCTGATGACAAAAGAATGTTTTCTTCTTGTCAATGTCTTTAGTTGCATCTATCAAGTAAGCGAATTAGTCTACGTCAACCATCCATTGTCGAAATCTTTTCGAATCCCCATTGAATGGTGTGACCAAGTTTTTATATTGTTAAATTTCGCATGTTGGTCAACACGCTGAAGAGTGTCAGTCATGTTACGTAATGCCATTTGGTTTGCTTCATTTGGATCCACTGGAAGTGGTATTTGATGCGCATTCATTTCTGGTTGATTTTGCTGTTGGTTCTGCATCATTAATGCCAGTTGTTGGTTATACTGCATTTGCAAAACTTCCATGTAATTATCTACGTGTGGGTTCGGTTGCGTCATTTTCTAACAGTCCACCGAATCCTGGTCACGGCACCAGTTTACCCTTATTGTATGTGCCAATTTTACATACAGGATAAAATTATTTTATATTTTTATCTTTTCTCTTTTTATATATATTTCTGAAGAGCCATAATCGAGAATACTGGTTAGGTTCACCAGAAGTATAAATTCTCTTCGATAATTTACGGGACCCAGGTTTTTTATTGATATGGTTTCCTTGGACTTTGAATGGCATATAATGTAGTACTATCCATTACAAATGGTTCAACTGAATGCAGAACGTTTAATAAAATTCAACGATCCAATGATGTCCGTAATAAACCATAGCAGAAATTCCAACGATAATCTTTATTTTACAAGTCTTCAATTTACACAGTTGTTTTCATCAAATATTTGTAATGTCGGTTGCAGATTAAAATTTCCTACTCTATTATATTACGTTGGAAACTGGTACCAAAGAGTATTTGGTATTATTCCAGTTTCATATGTATCTGTTTATGTAGTGCAAAGTGTCATCGTAAAAACCAACTAAGAAGCTGGTGTATTTTGCCGATGGGAGAGTGGAAGACAATTATGGAGCTAATCTCCAAAATAAAATGTTCAACCCTAAATCTAAAAATGTTCGACCTTAAACAAAAATGACTGTTTGTCATTGTCGTATATATAAAATCGAACGAGTCCATACCAATTATGTATGAATCAAGATACAATGTCCAATGTCAGGGGGCAAGCCAGCTGGAGTCTATCTAAGTCCTCTTCAACAAAGGTCTGTCTCAAAAACACACCCATCCTGTTGCAAGGTCAGTAGCTAAAGACTGCTAAACATTAGTCTTCATACCAGATATCTTATAGCCCAATGAATCTATTGGCTAAAACCACTGCTTACAATCATTTGTGCACCACTTATGTATATGTCATCGTTACTACACTAGTTAAGTTTACGTCATTATGTCGTCATTTCGTATAACTGTCTTTGGTGTCTATGTTAAGTTTCTTTTGTTTTATAGATTAATTATGAATTACGTCATCAGTCTCCGTTGTCTCTTATGTTAGGTAGAATTGAGGGTATCTTTTATATAATGTCGTCATCAAGCCGTTCACAATTGTGTTCACAAACATTCACATTCAGGTTACTGTACTTTGACTGTGTTCACAAACATTTACATTCAAGTTACTGTACTTTGATTGTGTTCACAAACATTTACATTCAAGTAACTGTACTTTGATTGTGTTCACAAACATTTACATTCAAGTTACTGTACTTTGACTGTGTTCACAAACATTTACATTCAAGTTACTGTACTTCGACTGTGTTCACAAACATTTACATTCAAGTTACTGTACTTTGATTGTGTTCACAAACATTTACATTCATGTTACTGTACTTTGATTGTGTTCACAAACATTTACATTCAAGTAACTGTACTTTGACTGTGTTCACAAACGTTTACATTCAAATTACTGTACTTTGACTGTGTTCACAAACATTTACATTCAAGTTACTGTACTTTGATTGTGTTCACAAACATTTACGTTCAAGTTACTGTACTTTGACTGTGTTCACAAATATTTACGTTCACGTTACTGTACTTTGACTGTGTTCACAAAAATTTACATTCAAGTTACTGTACTTTAACTGTGTTCACAAACATTTACATTCAAGTTACTGTACTTTGACTGTGTTCACAAACATTTAAATTCAAGTTACTGTACTTTCACTGTGTTCACAAACATTTACATTCAAGTTACTGTACTTTGACTGTGTTCACAAACATTTACGTTTAAGTTACTGTACTTTCGCTGTGTTCACAAACATTTACATTCATGTTACTGTACTTTGACTGTGTTCACAAACATTTACATTCAAGTTACTGTACTTTAACTGTTTTCACATACATTTACATTCAAGTTACTGTACTTTGACTGAGTTCACAAACATTTACATTCAAGTTACTGTACTTTGATTGTGTTCACAAACATTTACATTCAAGTTACTGTACTTTGACTGAGTTCACAAACATTTACATTCAAGTTACTGTACTTTGACTGTTCACAAACATTTACATTCAGGTTACTGTACTTTGATTGTGTTCACAAACATTGTTTGCAGACTGTTCAGTTGTTTCTGGGAAGCTTCTAGAAAAAAAAAACTTTTAAGTTACATGTATTTAAATATGCACAACTCTATACAAACGTGTCGGACACGTAATCCTGAACAAAACCACACACGCACATACATACAGTAGCCCTGTATAGCGACAAAGAAAACCACACACACACATACATACGGTAGCCCTGTATATCGACAAAGAAAACCACATACAGACATACATACGGTAGCCCTATATAGCGACAAACAAAACCACACACACACATACATACGGTAGCCCTGTATAGCGACAAACAAAACCACACACACACACACACACACACACACATACGGTAGCCCTGTATAGCGACAAACAAAACCACGCACACACATACATACGGTAGCCCTGTACAGCGACAAACAAAACCACACAAACATACATACGGTGGCCCTGTATAGCGACAAACAAAACCACACACACACACATATATACGGCAGCCCTGTTGTCACGGATTGCCCCCCCCCAACTTAGCTCTGCAGTAGTGGTCCACCAGTGGCCAATACTCAATAGTATCTAATATGGGTCTTCAAATGTGTCTACCTTCGCGCAAGATTACTCTTGGCATAGTTGTAGATAGAAGGATAATGACGCTTCTATCTCAAGGTAGTGTCCACAAGATGTTTTTCAGAAATCAAGAAGAATGCTGCATAGGGCAGAGCACTATTAACTTATATCTGATCCGTCGCCTTTTGTGAAGAATTAAGCAATGGTTTTAGCACGTTCAAGCCCCCAGCTGGTGCAAATCCAGCAAAATTCCTTCTTATAAGTATTTGCTGTATAGATATAAATATATGTTTAGATGTATATATATTAAAGAGTCTTGCTCATACGTTTGCTTTCGTACCTATAATAACTGAATCAACTATGATTGTTTGGTTTTAAAATAACATATGACAAATTTAATAATCAATTAGTTTTAACAGGTTAAAATAACAATGGAATGATGGTGAATTTTAGATGTAAATAAAATTGTCTTCACTGAGACTTGGTTTGAGGATTTAAAAAAAACAAATGTCCTTTTGCTGTTTCCTTAATAAACGTAACTGGTCTAAGTGAGTCCTGCAGCCGTGGTTTCGTCAGTTCTTTTGTGATGAGGGCACTTCGTCACGCAACTTGTCCAATTTAGGTGGTTAGTGCTGATTCCCTGCTTTTAACTCACAACTAGTGGCGTCGAATTTTCGTCTTGCAGCTTCGTACCATGACAAGTCTAATAGCTTCGTTCCATAAACCCAAAGAAACTTTTGGGAACACAATTTCCTGGCACAGTTAGAATGAACACAGCACGTTGATGCTTTCGAATCACTCATAATATCCCCCGCGTGTTTTAAAAAATCAATTTTTAAAATTCTAACGCGTGACCTTTTTCTAATAAGGCAGTAATACTTCCGATTGCATCTTTATGCAAACTAACAAACAAATCTGTGAACTTATTTCCTGTCTAGATGCTTTCCTATTATATTGTCTCCCCAGACAGGTTATCGGTAATATTGATACAAAGATGGACCAGCTGAAACCTGTGTCTTCGCACACCCCCAGACGTCTTTCTCAGACAGATAAACCGCGAACCTAGGTGGTCACTTGCCGGTTTGTCGCTGGCCCCGGAAATGAGTTACGTCAAAGTCGCTATTCCTCTTCACGTTTAAAGGTGGCTAGACAACTTAGGTGATAAACGTATTATCCGCTGACCTGTCTAATTAACCATGTCATACGACGATTCACCGGGCGAAACGTAAATATGTCTGGGAGCGGCTAGAGCAGAATGTAAGTGCACAAAAAATGTCAAAGAGTAGGACGATCAATGAGGAAAATGAAGAAAAGAAGTGATACTGCCGGAGAGGACGAAAGTTATAAAAAGTGCGCAACTGATTCGTCACACCTGTACAGCGACAAACAAAACCACACAAACATACATACGGTAGCCCTGTATAGCGACAAGCAAAACAACACACAAACATACATGCAGTTGCCCTGTATAGCGACAAACAAAACCACACAAACATACATACAGTAGTCCTGTATAGCGACAAATAAAACCACATACAAACATACATACAGTGGCCCTGTACAGCGACAAATAAAACCACACACACATACACACAGTAGCCCTGTATAGCGACAAATAAAACCACACACAAACATACATACAGTAGCCCTGTATAGCGACAAATAAAACCACACACAAACATACATACAGTAGTCCTGTAACGCGACAAATAAAACCACACACAAACATACATACAGTAGCCTTGTACAGCGACAAATAAAGCCACACACATATATACATTAGCCCTGTATAGCGACAAATAAAACCACACACAAACATACATGCAGTAGCCCTGTATAGCGACAAATAAAACCACACACATATACATACAGTAGCCCTGTACAGCGACAAACAAAACCACACAAACATACATACAGTAGCTCTGTATAGCGACAAATAAAACCGCACACAAACATACATACGGTGGCCCTGTACAGCGACAAATAAAACCACACACATACATACAGTAGCCCTGTATAGCGACAAATAAAACCACACACAAACATACATACAGTAGCCCTGTATAGCGACAAATAAAACCACACACATATACATACAGTAGCCCTGTACAGCGACAAATAAAACCACACACAAACATACATACAGTAGCCCTGTATAGCGACAAATAAAACCACACACAAACATACATACGGTGGCCCTGTACAGCGACAAATAAAACCATACACAAACATACATACAGTAGCCCTGTATAGCGACAAATAAAACCACACACAAACATACATACAGTAGCCCTGTACAGCGACAAATAAAACCATACACAAACGTACATACGGTGACCCTGTATAGCGACAAACAAAACCAAACACAAACATACATACAGTAGCCCTGTACAGCGACAAATAAAACCACACACAAACATACATACGGTGGCCATGTATAGCGACAAACAAAACCACACACAAACAAACATACGGTGGCCCTGTACAGCGACAAACAAAACCACACACACATACATACAGTAGCCTTGTATAGCGACAAACAAAACACATACACCTTCATTTTAACAACGTTTATCATCATCATCATCACCATCTCCTTTCTCACTCTGTATAGACCAAGGGGCCACCACTACTGATGGCCCACTCACACTAAAGCTCAAACGTTTTACATCGGTGGTGGTGGTGGTGGTGGTGGTGGTGGTGGTAGTGGTGGTAGTGGTGGTGGTAGTGGTGGTGGTGGTAGTGGTGGTGGTAGTGGTGGTAGTGGTGGTGGTGGTGGTGGTGGTGGTGGTAGTGGTGGTGGTGGTGGTGGTGGTGGTGGTGGTGGTTCCTGTAGCAATTAGTGTTTACACTTTGAGTTTGCCAGCCCCATGCACAACCTCTTATTAGTTGCCTTCTACGACATGCCAGAGGGAGCACTACGACATGCCAGAGGGAGCAATAGCCATATTCTGTTTTGTTTTCTCAGAGATCCCACCCACGGGACCTACAACGGGCCACCCCCGGGACCTACAACGGGCATGGCAACAATTAGATGCTACAACGGGCATGGCAACATTTAGATGCTACAACGGGCATGGCAACAAGTAGATGCTACAACGGGCATGGCAACATTTAGATGCTACAACGGGCATGGCAACATTTAGATGCTACAACGGGCATGGCAACAATTAGATGCTACAATGGGCATGGCAACAATTAGATGCTTCAACGGGCATGGCAACAATTAGATGCTACAACGGGCATGGCAACAATTAGATGCTACAACGGGCATGGCAACAATTAGATGCTTCAACGGGCATGGCAACATTTAGATGCTACAACGGGCATGGCAATATTTAGATGCTACGACGGGCATGGCAACATTTAGATGCTACAACGGGCATGGCAACATTTAGATGCAAGCAAACCTACACACACACACACACATATATGCACACATACAATCACACATTCCAACACCATGCCATCCTGTAGTACTTTACACAACACACAAACAAGCACACCCAAACACTGACACGCATGTCCACACAATACGAACACACACACTGTCTTCCTGACAAATGGATATCAACAACGCCTGTGTCAAGAGCACAATATGCTGGGGATTTGCAAACACACCACCAATGATAAACAAGGCTCGTCCTTCTAAAGGTACGACCACCACATATACAGTTGACATTCAAAAATCCGGCTATCGATAATCCGGTTCCTTCAGATTTCCGGCATGGATTTCGGAGCGCATTTTTAAATTTACCGCTTTGGCGCACCACTGTTTTCTGGAGCCGTTTATGTTTTGATGCAGCTGTTGGGTCTTGCTTGCAAGTGTTAACAGGCATTCCTGCTCATTCCTGCTCATTCCTTCTCATTTTATCATTTATTTGCTGCTGTATAGCCCCATAGTTCTGTCTCATTATATGACCCCAATATTTAAACTGCCTTGTAGTTCTGTCTTTATATGATCCCAATATTTAAACTATATAACCATAAAAAATCCGGCATTTTCAAAAATCCGGCACTCCTCAGGTCCGGAGGTTGCCGGATTTTTTAATGTCAACTGTAATGCTGACAATAAGAAATAACACCTTCAACAGGAATTTCCCTTTAATGATCGAATGCACACAATATCGCCACACAAGGCTACAAATATATGACTTATATATGAAGACACATAAATACATGCCAGAGCAAACTTCTCTTAATAGATTTGGCTAATAACCGCATATACCACCACAATATGGCGGCCTAGAATTAGCAATGACTTGAGCACAACTCACCGTAGTGGCCCTACTTTCTAACAATGAATAAACCTCCAAAACTTGACAAGGTAAACTCTGCGGTATGTAGAAAAATGACACTAGTTAACATCTCAGGAAAGCAAAACTCAAAATATGAAACTCATGGCACACTCTTCTCAGCCAACTGCTGGGCAGGGAAAGACTCAGTATGTCCGCTCTCGGACCTGACTAAACGATCACTGCCTATCTTGGCGCCCAAATATCTCGCTTCCCGTCCGGTCACCTGACCTGAGCAATCAAGTTATCTCAGGGTTGCCAAAACTCAGCGTTAACAATGTAGCCACTCTAATTTTTCGTCACCGCGAAATCGCGCTGTGACAGCCTGCTAGCAGCAGTATCAAGCGTAAGTGAGTGGCCTCCAGGAAGATAAGAGGCTGCTAATTTACTCCTAGTAATCTGCTAAATGCTGCTGTAAGAACTACTTGTGATACAAACCAAGGATATCTCAGCATCTACTCTCCTTTTCTCTTGTATAATTACACGAGCTCTGAGTTGTGGGACCTTGAAATAACAAGCTAAATGATAACATATTCTATAGGTCAACACTAAAAACTGGATGGAACTTTTTTTCTGCAGAAAAATTACATAATATTGCGGATCAAATAATGGAGAAAAAAATATATTTTTGTTATTTAAAATACGAGTAAGTCACCTGCCAAATTATGGCGTGAAATAAGTTTGCTGCATGCCCTGATGACCGCGCTAAATTCTCCTGTAGTCATTTCCATTTTATTTCACAAGTACGGAAACAGTGGAATGAATGCATAGAAGCTTTATCTATGATAAGCAATGAGGCTTTACTGACTAAATATAAATATATTCGAAATAACGTGAAAAAAGGTAAAGGATCTGTTACACGCCCATTGAGGCATATTGGAAATATGGTGTTAGGCTCATATTTTTCTGACCATCGGCACACTAGGGGTGATGTGGTCAGTAAATAACGTGAGCTGGGGGGTGGAAGGGGGGGGGGGGGGGCCACAAATATTGCTACTACTATAACACTAAAGACAAACACTACGTAGAAACATAAAATATGTACAGACTTTGATCGGTTACACAGGACGAGGTGGCGTAAATTTATTGAAGACAAGTACTCCACAGGGTGGCAAAAAGTAATGAATAAGTGAATGTCTATATTATTATAGTTGTAATTATATTTATTAACCTACAAGTTGAATAAACATTCATATAAATAAATATACAGCAACGACGTGGACTATGTAAGTGATGATAAGATGACACTTCTTGGAGAACCAGGAATGGCGCAGAAAAATTAAGTCTATATATGATTGGTTGAAAAGAAAACACAATAAATGTTTATATCAGGGGAGTAGGATGATAATAAAAGAAGGTGTACTTAAAAAAGTAGACCATCATAATCGATATATGTCATCCCGTGTGTCGTGGGCGATCAATTTCTTCCACCATTAACTGTCTTGTCAACATTCCAATGTGTGAGAGATTGTGGCGGTCACAGGTACCCAGTCTCAGAACGGACCTCTATAGAGATGTCAGGAACTTCACGTACTATCAAGTTGACGTCTGAGACTGTTCCAGGGCGGAGACGATCCTGGTTGTTTAATAGATAACGCATTATTTAGAAAAGACGAAATCTGTGAGAGACAGCTGAGAATAATTAATAAGACCCGAAAGAAGAACTACAACAAATGGTACCGGCAAATAATTGAGCTTATTATGCAGCACGAGATGATATGGTACACGGTAATGTATTAGAGGTATATCGCAAATGTTGACATGCATATTACACACATACAGCACTGAAAGCAACGTGAGCTGATGGCACGTGACAGCAGGACTTGGCATGTGTTTCCTGAAGGCCTATGCTCCTTGGGGAGCTAAAGGGTATTGACTAACAAATTGATTAATTGAATTATATAACACCATTTATACGAGACATACCAACTAGAGTGTAGCCCGGATAAGTAGAAGTCGCTGGCACCATCTAAAATACTTCTACTTATCCGAAATTCTGCTTATCAGAATTTTGCTCAAAGATGGACATTTACGTCACAATAAGAGGTAAATCATGAATTCATTAGTTTAACGAATTAGAAACAAGTGTTTTGATTTTAAATTTTAATTTCTGCATCTTTTAAAGTTTTCAAAAGCAATTTAGCGAAGCCTACAATGTAGTGTCAAGTTAACTGCTAGAAACGTAGTAGCAAGTTTAAAAAACGTTCATATCGCGGTTTGGTTTAGTAATTTTGCATGCTCTATTGGCAGTTTCTACACGTATTCCTAAAGCGATAACTCTTGCAGGAAAAGTAAGCGAATGTAAGAATTACTCCCTTTGATCTAGGAACTTTTCTGTTGTGTCGTGTTTTCATTATTTTTTTCTTTCTTACCAGTGCCTGCCTAATACTGATTTATGTTTATTAATTTACTATTCGCATGCCTCGTGTTTCATTCTTCAGATCTCAACCGCGTAGTCCTGTTGCTGTCACATTTTAACGAAAGTCCTTTTCTCGCAAACTAAAGTGAACCAGTCTTCGCCAGTCGGCCGGACGATTTCGTGTTGGTTTAACGAATGTTATCTTTGTAATCTAGTTATCGTTGTAATCTAGTTATCGTTGTAATCTACTGACGGAAGCTCGGACGTTTATTAACGTGTTATCGCCTGTTCAAAACTATCTACGGCCACGTCAAACTAACTTAGGCCATGAAGGCACGACTTCTACTTATTTTTGCCCAAATTTGAGTTGAGACGAAAAAATAACTTCGACTTATCTAAAAACTCTAATTATCAGAATTCCAATTAACCCATGCTTTTTTTTTTTGTTTTTTGTTTTTTTTCTCTTTAACAAATCCAAAGAAGACATTTGGCCGGGACCTTCAAAAGTGCTTCTACTTAAACGAGTGAGATTTGACTTGAGCACGTAAAACTTATGGACGGAAATATAGAAATATAATGAAGAAAATGTAACACTGGACGGCACAAGACGGCACGTGACTCCCTATGAAGAAGTTGAATTGACAGCATCATCGTTGTATTGAACTCCCTGTGGAGTATAAGCCTTCACCAAGTTCAAGTCTTGCGAGATCCTATCCTGTGCCATCCATTTAAGCTCATATCTACTTTATCCCATTTGCCTGTCTCCAGTTCTCTTCTCTGTGTCATGTCTTTTTCTCTTTCTCTAGTTCTTCTTGACATTGTTGAATTTTTATTTACTTTAAGAGTATACAGGATCAAGTAATCAGCCACCTGGCCAACACTCTGGGGTCGCTTTACCTGGTAGAAAACATCATTACCATTCTTTGCTTGCCTTTCGAGCCCCGCCCAGCAATACTGTTGTGAAATGTTCATTAACAAATAATGATTCAGAGATGAGCAGAAAGAAAACGTATTGTGTTTGCACCAAGAAAGGTTGAGGATTTGAAATAATCAAGAAGATTAAACGGGAGAAGAGAAATTACCTAAAATGGCATGCTAACGTCATAAAAATAATGATAACGATTGTGACGAAGATGAAGATGTCGGGATGAAAGGTATTAGAGAAACTAAATAATGTACCAACTGCTGCTGTGTGTGCAAGTCTTCTGGATGTCTCTGTCGCATTTTCTTAATGAAGCCTGATGTAACGGCAATTATAAACCTACAGTAGAGATCCAAACAACTAACCAGTCAGGAGGTTAAACAGAGAATATGAAGAACGATCTACTAGAATGTGAGGAAACAATCAATATAGCTGAACATTCCCTGCACTAGAACTGGCAGAGACAAGATAACACAGAAGAGGTCACATAGAAGGTTTACAAGAACAATACAAGAAACATCCAACGCAACAGAACCTGAAAACAGAACCAAAGTAGACAGCCCAAATGTGGATGGAGAGCAACAATGCCAGTATTAGTTTCCAGGGGGGAACAAACAGAATTAATAACAGTTATGTCAGATCCACCTTTTCCCAACATTGTCTCATCGAATTCCGCAGTTGTGGTGGTGGAAGTCTGAGTCAATAAGATTGATTCAAGTGTTTTCATGATATTTTTAGCCACTAATGGAGCCATCTCCTGAACTGATCGCTCACTTGTCAGTGAGTGTGTTTTTCTACATTAACGTTTTCCTCTACAAAGGACATCGGACTTTGAAATCTAGTGACTTTAGCGAGTAGGTTTCAGTTTGTGCTCCGTGTTTTGTTTTGATGACACCTAACTCTTATTTCACAGCTGTTGTAAGGTAATATGAGTGTTATTGAATTGGCAACCTTTGGATTGAGCGAATTCAGTTCAGATCAGACTTTTACACACGTGAGTATTCAGACTCGACTAAAGTGATATCGCAGTGTCCATTCAAAGAAGTTACCGAGAAAGTTCTGATTCAAATTTACAATCATATAACTTGTGTGTATTCTCAAAATCGATAACTTACATTACTTATACATTCATATTTCATTTGATTACAGGAAATGTTACGCAAGTTCAGACTTCCACTGCCATAATTTATTGTCTGTTATCATTGACCCCTTTTATATCCTGAGGTTTGCGTTTATTTTAATGCCCACTGTTTATTATGTCCTATTCGTCCATTGACAATCTCATCATCATCACTCCTTTCCGTTCCCCGTGGAACATAGGGCAGAAACAGTTGCTCTCCATCGATTTCTATTCTGGGCTATCTTTTTCAGCTGTGCCCAAGTCATTCCAATTTCCTTAGCCTCCTCTTCCACTGTTCTTCTTCAAGTTCTCCTTGGTCTCCCCACTCTTCTTTTTCCTTGTGGGTTCCAGTCAAGAGCACCTCTGGCTATGCGTGATTGTTCTCTTCTGAGTGTATGTCCTATCCATCTCCACTTTCTTACCTTAATTTCCATTTGTATTGGCCGTTGCCTGCATCTTTTCCTTAGCTCTATATTTGTTATTACATCTGGCCATCTTATACGGAGGACAGTCTACTATACACAGTATTATGGCTGTTGTCGTGTGTGTCATTTGGTTTATACTTGTAAATAGGAACGTTGTAAGTGTGATGGACTATACAAATATCTGGGTCGTTTAGGGCCATGTAGTCCATATCTGCAATTAGTATCGTGAGAACGAATACTCCTGCGATGCATATTTTTTTGGGTACTTATCTGTTGGGAAGCTCAAAAGTTGTTTTGTATTGTGCTTATAAATGGTATATGACATATGTGTTTTATGTTGTGCTTATAAATGTTATATGACATGTGTTTTGTGTTGTGCTTATAAATTTTATATGATATATGTTTTATGTTGTGCTTATAAATGTTATATGGCATATGTGTTTTGTGTTGTGCTTATAAATATTATATGACTGTTATCTTCTGTGCTTATTAATGTTATATGACATATGTGTTTTATGTTGTGCTGATAAATGTTATATGACATATGTGTTTTGTGTTGTGCTTATAAATTGTAGATAACATATCTGTTTTATAGTGTACTTATAAATGTTAGATGACATATGTGTTTTGTGTTGTACTTATAAATTTTAGATGATATATGTGTTTTGTGTTTGTTACGGTAGTTTTATGGATATCGTCTGCCATAGTTGGCAGTGCGCAATGTTAGGTCAATAGAATTAATATAAATTGATTTTGATACTTCACGGATTAGTGAACGCGAAGTACACGGTCAAATTATGACGTGTTAGCGTCGATAAGGTCACGCTTCGTGACTTAGATACCGGACCCTTGTTACGTTGTCCGTCAAGCCGTGAAGTCGTGTTTTTACCTCCTTCCAAGGTTAGGCTTTGCTAATAGCCATATTTCTGTAAATTGATATAAGGACTCAGGGTCAGTCCAGATAATATTATATACGAGTGAATTCATAAGGTTTGTGATTAACCTGTTTTACGGAAGGATAGTTTGATTATTTTCGTCAAGACTCATGCGCTCATTTCTGGCTGTCTGGATCCCAGCAGCACATGTATACAGCCATGATGTTCTGTTGACATGAATTTGATATGACACGGACGGATAAGAATATGGATTTAATTGGAAATCAGATGCAAATATATGTTTTATTATGACTAATGCTTGGGATGTCTCCAGATGTATATTGTCAATAAATGTTGGACTCAACCCACCGACGTACCACATTAATAATGTTCAGGTTGATTCAGCACGTTATATTATTCATTGTTATTCAGCACGATGACTCTTATATCAAGAAGTTAAGTATCTACAATACTTCCATCAAGGTTCAATGGGAACTAGAACTGTGGTAAAATAACATTGCTAACCGATGAACCAAGTACTCAATGACCCACAATTATATCATGTGTGCATAGCCAAGGACTTACGCAATCAACCCTGGATCAACCTGTAACAGTGTTGTGCTTGTAAACTTTAGATGACATTTGTTTTGTGTTGTGCTTATAGATGTTATATTGTCACATATATATGTAAATATAGCCACAGTGATCCGACCATCTTTGCTTCCCCATCTAAGGTTCATAATTTTTGCTACGCAAAAACCACGCAATTCGCTGTCTATAGACTCACTGTGAAGCCATGCCTATTTTTCCTGTTTACATGCGCTAATGAGCGTTTACAAATTTTCGCACCCGACCGTCTTAACAAGAGGAGAGAGAACTGGGGTGTTTACCTCAGTTCTCAAGCGAGCTGAGATGTCAATCATCGATAGTGACAGATCAGACGTCGGTAGCAAATGCAAGGGCGATAATAATATTTACCGACCACATTTGATGTCCGTGATCCCAGGGGACTTAATTATTAGATCTACGGCAGAAAAACGAAATCAAAGAAGGCCTGTTTGCGTGGCCAGGTCTTGTGATGTCGTTTCGGCATCGCGAGCGAGCGAACAGAAAGACCCTTTACCACGGGAGTCGAACTCGTGATTTTCCCTGAGGGCGTGAATTATCGCACCCTTTAGTGATAATAACACCATTTCTGTATAAATACTCCGTCCTCTCAAAGTCAGTTATCTAGTCGCTCAGAAATTTTGGATAATCTAGCTCGTTATTCTAGAGCCATTGTGAAAGTGTGTTATAGCATTCCGTGGAGATTGTTTCAATTCTGATTGCGGTAATAGAAATTAGCATTTACGTGATTTAATGTGTTAAGTTTATCATTATAATTCACTGGGATTTTCTAGGTGCTAAGACTAGCGTATTAAATAACGCATAGCTATTTTTTCCAGTAGTAATGCAGATTTAATCACCCGTTATCACCCAGAAAAAGATGTTTTAATTGACTAATAAATACACTAGGCAACTGATAATTGACGGAATACTATTCACTTCTAATTCATTACGTGTAGTTATATAAGTGACTAGTGTAATATCATGTGGCGAAACAAATAGCTAGTAATGACAAGCGATATTTGTTAAAGTAGTCATAATTAAATTAACACTGATATTGTGCGCTGAGTGTTTTATCGGGCGGGAGGGGAAAGGCACATACCTAAAACCCAACCCGTACCAGTGGAGCGAAGCGTGATAAGATAGGCTAAGACACGTGTGCCTTTTAATTTAATTAGATGACGGAGAGGATAAGAGATCATACCCTTACGCGTGATAGTATAGGATATTAATATTGCGGTTAAATGTTTTGTTTTCTTCCAAATTTAGTGCTGATCAAAAACCAGCTGCCAGCGGTCTAACAGCACCAGTAACAATTCTTATTATTATCGGGTCGTCGATGTTGACCTGTTCGGTCCTCTTGCTTCATCCAGAGAGAGACCAAAAATATAAACAATAAGATTAATCATAACTGGACATACAAAATACCCAGATTTTTTGCATTCAGTTTTATCAGCCCGCTGGGGCCAAATACAGTACTTTGCAAAAAAAATGGCAGTCATATTTTCGCATCGCAGCACACTCATAGAAACAAATAATAATAAAAACTGTATGTCCAGAGGAAGATTGGTATCTCCCCTATCTATTAACAGTGGTTTCAGTACAATATAATGTTGCCTTCTCCAGCAAGGCAAGCCTGGATGCGGCGAGGCATACTTCCCGCAAGTGTTTGTAGGTAATTGTGAGTCAGACTGTCCCAGTATTTTTCAGCTACCTTCTTCAATTGTTCAACGTCTCTGAGTCCACTCTTTTTTAAATGGTTCTTGAGTAGTGCCCAAACGTTTTCAATTGGGTTTAGGTCGGGACTGTTGCTGGGCCACTTCAGCACTATCACATTCTTCTCTTGCAGCCATGCTTTGGTGGTATGAGCTGTATGCTTTGGGTCATTGTCATGTTGAAATGTGCACCCATCGGGGTACATGACCTGCATAAATGGCAGAAGGTGTCACTTTAGTATGTCGATGTACCTTTCTTTCGTGAGAATTCCTGTGAAAACACACAGTGGGGTGACACCTCTTGCTGCCACCCCTCCCCAAAGATGGAATTTATGGGTATGTTTCGGTCGCTGGTACACAGGCGTTACAGAGTCTTTCATCCAAATATTTATTTGAGCAGGATAAGACCAAACAGAACATTCATCTGAAAAAATCACATTGTCCCATGACAAATTTTGGTGTTCGTGGCACCAGTTCAAGTGCATCTGTTTGTGAGTCTCTGTGAGAAATGGTGACAAAATTACCCGCTTTTTTGTGTAATTCATCCTGTGTAGCTCCCGGTTGACAGTAGCATTAGATACCTCTGGGTTTCCCAACTCGATCATGCGCTGCCGTATGTTTTCTACACTCTTCATTGGCCCAGCCCGAACGATTTGGGCGAGACGCCGATGGTCCTTTGTGTCCAAAATTCTTGACCCCCCCACTACCTTCTTTTCGCTCGATTCCATTACCTGCTTTTAATTTACTCACAACTCTGTAGACAGTCCGCTCAGGAATGTTCACGGTTTTAGAAATGTTGGAACATGTTTGATTTCCTTCATTCCACAGCTGTGAAATTAACATACACTTTGACTTTGTAGCCATTTTCTGCCACTAGCATTAGAAATTGTCGTCTGCTCTATTATCAAGGGACTGTACTCTACGCTAATTTTTTTTTAACTTTTGGTAGTGTTTGCTCACTTAAGTGGAGTGCAAATTTGGGGCAGAACATGCATATTTAATTAGATTTCAGCATATTTAGCTGAGCAATATGACTGCCATTTTTTTTGCAAAGTACTGTATATATATATATATATATATATATATATATATATATATATATATATATATATATATATATATATATATATATATATATATATATATATATATATATATATATATATATATATATATATATATATATATATATATATATATATATATATATATATATATATATAAACATTTTTCCCGACTACTGACAGTCGTGTTTCCAAGTGAATTTATCCAGGAGAATACGTTGTTTCATACTCGGCACTCAACCCCAGAGAGAAAAACCGATAGGATATACCCTCATCATTTTATGTTTCCTTTAGCTATTGGAAGTACTGTCTACTATCTACTGTGAACACTAGATCGCGGTTTATATTTTGCTACATGAACTATCTGATGTGACATTTTCATATCCAATAACCCACCACCAAAGTAGGCGTTCCCCATTATGAAAATTAATTATTCATGGAGGAACTGAGGCTCACTTCGGAGAAGTACAACACTGGATTATGATACATGTACATTGATGTTTACGTTCAAGAGGTTGTTAACCAAGTACTAGGTAAAGCGTGATTGATGTGGCCACGAATGACAGAGTGAGAGTGAATACGTTCTAGTTACGGAAACTGTACCATCCTTTATTTTCTTTGCAAATACTGTTATTTACGGAATAGATTATCTAGGAACTTTGTTCTTTTCTTTACTGTCTATTCTATACCCTAGTGTTAATCTTTGACCTTTTGGGTTATTAACTTCTTTTGTGATCTTTTCTCAACAAGAGAGGGGGGGGGGGAAGGGGGGGGGGGCACTTATTGGGTTATTTTCCTATGTCTGTACACAATGATTATATTGAGTTCTATATGTTTGATGTTGTAAAGTTTAAGTGATAATTAACTAAACAAAACTTAATTTATTGTTTTGGTCAGCCCCAATCTCCATTTACCATTGTTTTCACGTCTGTGAGTCCTGTTGTCACATAACTGTGTGTGTGTGTGTGAGTAGTTAACTTATAATTGTACTTATAGGGAGGTTTGATAGATTGTCTATTACCAAAAGATAGTCGTATAGATAGGCTGGACTACAGAATTCACTCATTCCAGAGACAGATCTTCACCTTACTCTATTCACTCGTGGAATCTATTCTAACACTTTCTTTCTCAGATAACCCCACTTTTTCTGTTCTATTCAGACGGGACCAAATATACTCGTATCTCTAATTCCTATCTAAATGTACGACATATATGACATATGTGTTTTATTACACATAAGGAAGGGAAACCCGAGGCCTGTAAACAGTAAATTAATATGAAACAAATATAAAGGTATGTTATCAGGCACTCGCAGGAAATAAAGAAGTAGAACACCAGACAACAGAAAAACAACAGACATGAGTGGCTTACCCAGGATTTGAACACTGGACCTTCCGTGCGACAACCCCGCCTAGCCATGCAAGCGAATCACACTATCCTCCCTGCCATCGACGCATCATCATAAAATGATGTTTCAATGGCAGGCCATCAGTGCGAACCACAATACACGACACCGGAAGTCTACCATGGGCAGTTCAGCCTATTAATGACGCAATCACTTCTGTTGTTTCTCTATCCTGCCGTATAGGCCAAATCCAACAAGACAAGGACCGTAATACTGTGTCCAGTAAATGATAGTAGACTAGAACAGTGAGAACAGGACAGTGGGTAGGTTTGGTATTGTATAAACATTTATTACACATAAGGAAGGGAAACCCGAGGCCTGTAAACAGTAAATTAATATGAAACAAATATAAAGGTATGTTATCAGGCACTCGCAGGAAATAAAGAAGTAGAACACCAGACAACAGACCTCGGGTTTCCCTTCCTTATGTGTAATAAATGTTTATACAATACCAAACCTACCCACTGTCCTGTTCTCACTGTTCTAGTCTACTATCATTTACTGGACACAGTATTAAGGTCCTTGTCTTGTTGGATTTGGCCTATACTGCAGGATAGAGAAACAACAGAAGTGATTGCGTCATTAATAGGCTGAACTGCCCATGGTAGACTTCCGGTGTCGTGTATTGTAGTTCGCACTGATGACCTGCCATTGAAACATCATTTTATGATGATGCGTAGATGGCAGGGAGGATAGTGTGATTCGCTTGCATGGCTAGGCGGGGTTGTCGCACGGAAGGTCCAGTGTTCAAATCCTGGGTAAGCCACTCATGTCTGTTGTTTTTCTGCTGTCTGGTGTTCTACTTCTTTATTTCCTGCGAGTGCCTGATAACATACCTTTATATTTGTTTCATATTAATTTACTGTTTACAGGCCTCGGGTTTCCCTTCCTTATGTGTAATAAATGTTTATACAATACCAAACCTACCCACTGTCCTGTTCTCACTGTTCTAGTCTACTATCATTTACTGGACACAGTATTAAGGTCCTTGTCTTGTTGGATTTGGCCTATACGGCAGGATAGAGAAACAACAGAAGTGATTGCGTCATTAATAGGCTGAACTGCCCATGGTAGACTTCCGGTGTCGTGTATTGTGGTTCGCACTGATGACCTGCCATTGAAACATCATTTTATGATGATGCGTAGATGGCAGGGAGGATAGTGTGATTCGCTTGCATGGCTAGGCGGGGTTGTCGCACGGAAGGTCCAGTGTTCAAATCCTGGGTAAGCCACTCATGTCTGTTGTTTTTCTGTTGTCTGGTGTTCTACTTCTTTATTTCCTGCGAGTGCCTGATAACATACCTTTATATTTGTTTCATATTAATTTATATGTGTTTTATGTTGTACTTATAAATGTTATATGGCATATGTGCTTTATGTTGTGCTTATAAATAATTTTAGATGACATATGTGTTTTGTGTTGTGCTTGTAAATGTTATATGACATGTGTGTTTTGTGTTGTACTTATAAACATTAGATGACAAATGTGTTTTTGTTGTGCTTATATATGTTATATGACATATGTATTTTATGTTGTGCTTATAAATAATTTAGATGACATATGTGTTTTGTGTTGTGCTTATAAATATTATATGACACATGTGTTTTGTGTTGCGCTTATAAATAATTTTAGATGACATATGTGTTTTGTATTGTACTTATAAATGTTCTTTCACATGTGTTTTATTTTCTGCTTATACATTTGAGATGACATGTGTTTTGTGTTGTGCTTGTAAACTTTAGATGGCATATGTGTTTTGTGTTGTGCTTATAAATATTATATGACATATGTGTTTTATGTTGTGCGTATAAATAACTTTGGATGACATGTGTTTTGGGTTGTGCTTATAAATTTTAAATGACCTATGTGTTTTGTGTTGTACTTATAAACTTTATATGACAAATGTGTATTGTGTTGTGCTTATAAACCTTAGATGACATATATGTTTAGTATAATGCTTATAAACGTTAGATGAGATATGCGTTTTATGTTGTGCTTATAAATAATTTTAGATGACATATGTTTTTATGTTGTTCTTATAAATGTTATATGACAATAATGTTTTATGTTGTACTTATAAACTTTAGATGACATATGTGTTTTATATTGTGCTTAGATGACATATGTGTTTAGTGTTAAGCGGATACTTCAGATAACATATGTGTTAATACCCTAGTGTTAATCTTTGACCTTTTGGGTTATTAACTTCTTTTGGGATCTTTTCTCAACAAGAGGGGAGGGCACTTATTGGGTTATTTTCCTATGTCTGTACACAATGATTATATTGAGTTCTATATGTTTGATGTTGTAAGGTTTAAGTGATAATAAACTAAACAAAACTTAATTTATTGTGTTGGTCAGCCCCAATCTCCATTTACCATTGTTTTCACGTCTGTGAGTCCTGTTGTCACATAACTGTGTGTGTGTGAGTAGTTAACTCATAATTGTACTTATAGGGAGGTTTGATAGATTGTCTATTACTAAAAGATAGTCGTATAGATAGGCTGGACTAAAGAATTCACTCATTCCAGAGACAGATCTTCACCTTACTCTATTCACTCGTGGAATCTATTCTAACACTTTCTTGCTTATAAATATTATATCACATATTTGTTTTGTTCTGCACTAATAAACGTTATATGACATATTTCTTTTGTGCTGCACTTATAAATGTTACTAGCAATAACCCGTCAAACTTGACGGGTTTTTAATTATAGTTTGCTGTTTCCGTTCCCGGATGAGCAGATAGAAGTACATTCTTAGAGTGTTTTTGGTTTCTTTCCATTATACAGTGTAATCAAACTGTTCATGAACACCGTCATTTGAACGCTTTTCTTTGTTGATTGTAACTATTTTCGGGAGAGTATATACCAGGCGTGTTCAAATGAAACCCGTCCCAGTGGCTTTATAACAAATATATGTAAGGTACATCAGCAGGAGTAGTAGAATTAAATACAGCAATTGTTATGAAGCAAGTACTCACTGGGGTTCTTTAGAAATAGTCACCATAGGCATTCAGACAGGCATCCCACTGCATGGGTAGACGGCGGATGCCGTCCGAAAAAAATGACTTTGGTTGCTTATTGAACCATTTGGTCACCGAGGCCCTGACGTCTGCATCGGAGTCGAATCGTTGTCCCTTTAGAGATTTTTTTAAGGGTCAGAACAAATGAAAGTCACATGGTGACAGATCGGGGCTGTAGGCTGGGTGTGGCAGAACTTTCCACCTTTTCCTTGCTAACGCTTCCTGCACAATGTTCGCAACATGTGGACGAGCATTGTCGTGCAACAGAATCACACCACGTGAAAGCATGCCGGGTCGTTTATTCTTGATGGCTGTATGCAGGTTGTCTAGTGTGTCTTTGTAGCGGATGGCATTGATGTTCAAGCCAGGCTCTTTAAAGTCAACCAATAGAAGCCCTTCATGGTCAAAAAATGCGGTCAGCATAACCTTACCGGCGGAAATCTGTGACTTGAATTTTTTGGGTTTTGGTGATCCGGGATTTTTCCATTGCATGCTCGCTGTTTTGCTGCACGGCTCAAAGTGGTGGCACCACGACTCATCGCCTGCCACTATGCGCAACAGAAATGCATCACCCTCCTCTTCGTAACGCAGCAGGTGGTTCAAACTCCACCCATGCGTTCTTCCTTATGGCGATGGCTTCTTCTGTCGCAACAATATGCACCTGACCTGGCCGCGGAAGATCTTTCGTTAACTGACGTCCTTCTCGAAACATTCGTGCCCAGTCTTTCACTGTAGTCTTAGACACACTTTTGTCACCAAACACTGCTTTCATTCGGCGATGAATGTCGGCTGGTCGACATCCTTCGGCTGTTAGGAACTGGATCACCGCTCGCTGATCGACCTTGGACGGATTCCGTATCACACCGGCCATTATTTTAACGGTCTGCAGCACAACCAATGAATACTAGGAGAATGAACACTTACACACTTGTACATTCGTATGTGCTTATTACGTCAGATGTGACGTCATCATGCTCCTCCTACAAATGTCCACTTCGCGCTGCACGGGCGGGTTTCATTTGAACACTCCTCGTATAATGGAAACAATACAATTTTTCAACACGGTTGCATTCCTCAGCTGTGACCAACGTACACACGGCGAGAATTATGTTATTTTAGATTCAATTTAAAAGGTCTTTGATGAGAACATTTCGTGTGAAAGTGCGTGGATTGTTTTCAGAGTGTTCCCTGATAAAAAGTGGTTTTAAAAAAAAACTTTCAAGTTTTCGTGATTTGTTTACATCGGGTGAGGGCTCATGCACACCAATTTTCACGCACTTTTTCTTTGTCGAGCGCTACTAATTTCGTTAGTGAATAAAAAAAAATAAAAAATAAATAAAACCAAAGTATTTGTTTTATATAACACCCACGCCGCGCAAGTTGCAACACCGTGCGTTGCGCACTTTTTTTTCTGGCGCGAGTTACTCTTTTGAGTGAGACACTTATAAACGTTAGATGACATATATGTTTTGTGCTACACTTATAAACGTTAGATGAAATATATGTTTTGTGCTACACTTACAAACGTTAGATGATATACATGTTTTGTGCTACACCTATAAACGTTAGATGACATACATGTTTTGTGCTACATCTGTAAACGTTAGGTGACACTTGTTCTGTGCTACACTTACAAACGATAGATAACACATGTTTTGTGCAAAACTTATAAACGTTAGGTGCCATATGTTTCATACTACACTTACAAACGTTAGATGGCACATGTTTTTGTTACACTTAAAAACGTTAGATAATAAATATGTTTTTGTGCAACACTTACAAACATTAGATGACATATATGTGTTGTGCTACACTTACAAACGTTAGATGACACATGTTTTGTGCTACACTTACAAACATTAGATGACATATATGATTTGTGCAACACTTACAAACATTAGATGACATATATGTGTTGTGCTACACTTACAAACGTTAGATGACACATGTTTTGTGCTACACTTACAAACATTAGATGACATATATGATTTGTGCTACACTTACAAACATTAGATGACACATGTTTTGTGCTACACTTACAAACGTTAGATGACACACGTTTTGTGCAACACTTATAAACGTTAGATGACACATGTTTTGTGCAACACGTATATAAATACGTTAGATGCTATATGTTTTGTGCTACACTTATAAACGTTAGATGACATATATGTTTTCTGCAACAATTGTAAACGTTAGATGACACATGTTTTGTGCAACACTTGTATATGTTAGATGCCATATGTTTCGTGCTACACTTATAATCGTAAGACGACACATGTTCTGTGTTACACTTAACACATTAGATAACAAATATGTTTTGTGCTACACTTATAAACGTTAGATGACATAAATGTTTTGTTCTACACTAATAAACATTAGGTGACATATATGTTTTGTGCTACACTTACAAACATTAGATGCCATATGTTCTATGCAACATTTACAAACGTTAGATGACACATGTTTTTTGTTACACTTATAAACGTTAGGTAACATACGAGGGGCGTTCAGAAAGTAATGCACCACATCGTTTTTCTCAGGAGCTGTTTATTAAAAAAAAATGAAATTTATACACAATATACATGGATATGTCATGTAAACATCGGTATTATTCAACATAATCCCCATCAACTTGTACGGCTTTATGCCAGCGCGAAACAAGTGCATGTATTCCTAGCCCGTACCATAATTTGTCTTGATCATGTAGCCATTATTTTTAATAAAGAAAACATATGAAGACATGACATGCAGAGTTCTTCACGAAGGACAGCTAACAGAACCGTTTGGGATAAGAACAGGAGTGCGACAGGGATGCCTCTTGTCTCCATTTCTTTTCTTGCTGGCAATAGATTGGGTTATGAGATCATCGACAACACACAACAGAAATGGAATCCAGTGGACTCTGACTAAGCAGTTGGATGATCTGGATTTTGCTGATGACTTGGCTCTTCTGTCCCATAACCGTAATCAGATGCAGGACAAGTTGAAAACGCTAGATGAGAGGTCACAGCAGTTGGGTCTGAGGGTACACAGGGAAGGGACAAGGATAATGAGAATGGATGCAGGTAGTGATAACAGGGTTGAACTTGAAGAGACACCAATTCAAGATGTGGAATCATACACATATCTTGGCAGTAATATGGACGGAGTTGGAGGGACAGACAGCGGTATCAAAATGGGAGTACAAAGGGCAGGGGGAGCTTTCATTGCATTGGGAAATATATGGAGATCAAGAGAAATCGGATCCAACACGAAAATAAGAATCTTCGGCTCAAATGTGAGGTCAGTCCTATTGTATGGCTCGGAGACATGGAGAACAACAAAGACAACAACCAAAAAGCTACAGACTTTCATAAATGGGTGCTTGCGTAGAATAGAGGGATTAAAATGGTATGACAAGGTTACCAACGTGGAACTGATGACAAGAACTAGACAAGTGCCAGTGGAACAAGAGATGAGAAGAAGACGATGGCGATGGATAGGACACACACTGAGGAAACCTGTTGATAGCATTACAAGGCAGTCCTTGTTCTGGAACCCCCAGGGCAAGAGAGGCAGAGGAAGACCAAGAAGTACATGGAGACGAGAGTTGGAAACAGAGGTGAAAATGATGAGGAGAACATGGAAAGAACTTGAGATGATGGCACGAGACAGGAGGACTTGGCATGTGTTTGTTGAAGGCCTATGCTCCTTTGGGAGTGGAGGTATAGGAATGAATGAATGTAGCCATTTCTTCGCTGCATGAATCACTCCTTCATCATCTTCAAACCTTGTCCCACGGAGTGCATCTTTAAGTGGACCAAATAGATGAAAATCAGAGGGTGCCAAATCGGGACTATAGGGTGGATGGGGTAGTACAGTCCAACCCAATTTGGTGATTGCTTCCCGTGTTGCCAGACTTGTGTGAGGGCGCGTATTGTCGTGAAGGAGAAGCAGGTCTGCTGGATTCTTGTGCGGCCGAACTCTGCGAAAACGTTGATTGAGTTTTTTCAATGTCTTAATGTAAGCTTACGAATTGACTGTCTCTCCTCTTGGCATAACGTCCACAAGAATCACACCTTCAATGTCCCAAAAGACAGTGATCATGAGCTTTCCAGCTGAAGGAATTGTCTTGAATTTCTTTCTTCTTGGTGATTGCGGAAGATGCCACTCCATTGACTGTCTTTTTGTCTCAGGTTCAAAATGATGTGCCCAGGTTTCGTCACCTGTAACGATCTTAGCCAAAAAGTTCTCTCCATCAGCATTGAAACGCTCCAACAATTCAGAAGAAATTGCTTTCCTTTGCAATCGGTGGTATTTGCGAGACTTCGAGGAACCCATCTTGCGCAAACTTTAGAAAATCCGAGAATTTTTATAACTGCATTTGCACTACTAATGCTGACTGACAGCTGTAAGGCCAATTGTTGAGTAGTGATTCGCCTATCAGTAAGAATAATGCCCTCAGCGCATTTCAACATTTCTGTGTTGGTGGCTGTGGCAGTACGTCCACAGCACGGCCGATCAAGCAGCTCCGTGTCTCCACTTCCTGATTCTTTGATTCTCTGAACCCAGCGACTGACTGTACTCCTGTCGACTGAAAACTTCCATACACATCACATAGACGCTTGTGAATATTCACAACAGTTTCCTTCTCTGCAACGAGAAATTCTATCACAATTCGCTGTTTATTACGCAAGTTGCTAACATGCTCCATTTCAACGGTTTATGGCAGCCGTATTATTTGGCCGGTTGCGGTGCAATTTGGTGCACACAATTGGCACATGCCATATTTGAAGTGTGCAAAATTTCATGCTTCTATCTTCATTATTAGCTGAGGAAAACGATGTGGTGCATTA
The DNA here is from genome assembly GCA_024509875.1 of Oreohelix idahoensis. Taxonomy (NCBI): domain Eukaryota; kingdom Metazoa; phylum Mollusca; class Gastropoda; order Stylommatophora; family Oreohelicidae; genus Oreohelix; species Oreohelix idahoensis. The sequence goes on from JAMPIV010008748.1 coordinate 86,685, forward strand.
CTTTCTGAACGCCCCTTGTATATGTTAGATGCCATGTGTTTCGTGCTACACTTATAAACGTTTGATGACTCATGTTCTGTGTTACACTTAACACGTAAGATAACATATACGTTTTGTGCTACACTTATAAACGTTAGATGACATTGATAAAGTCGTTATTTTTTGTTTATTCCAATTAATGATATCCACCAAAAGATAGATATAAGTGGATGGAAGCAGACATCATCATCATCATCAGTTGATAAGATCTCTATGGTGTTGTTTGCTCCACTGTAGTGTATGGAATGTCAACTTGACCTACGCAGTGGTGTGTAGACATGGATTGAGTGTATAATGTGCGAATGATAATAAGGGTTCGTGTTGTTGACAAATGTTCTTTTCTCACACTCATGTATGACTGGAAGTCATCGACACCAACGACTGTGTACCTTTTCTAAAGTTTAATTGGACGTACACACTCGACAGCACAGATAGTGACAAATCACAGGTTGGCATAATACATCATGGTACAGTGGATAAATGGTCTTGCAATGTTACATGGGCACTCATGTAGAATAATTGTATAATGTACTGTCAGTAGCCTAGCACTCAGTATCGCCCATACATATATATATCAACTGACTTCACTGACTGAGCACGTCAGCTTATAAATAATATTTCAGATGGCTTCTAGACCTAATCTCGTCTAGCGACGATTCTTCAACATAATGTTCAGCACATATTTTTCCATATAATAATATTGAACCGCTAATAATGGGTTCTCATGTGTAGCAGTGATCTCTGGACTAATCAAGCGATAATACGGGCATCCCTTTTCTCTTCTTGAAAGTCACTACATGTTTTGGTTCCAAGATGGCTTCACTCGTGAGCTGTCACTCACGTTTGGATACAGATAATGAATCTGTCCTAAAGTTAGTCATTCATTAAATCTTTCATTGCTCTGTAGATTTGGTCATGAACAATTGACTGCATTCTACAGGGTATAGTGCTGCTAGGAATCGAAGTCGTTTTCATCGAGTCAAATATATTCTCTTAGACATTCAAATCGTACCTATCGAAAATGGTGGCTTCGTACGAGAGTTCATAAGAGTGTCTATTATTACCTTGGTATCAGAAATATGAAAATGCCATTCCTTGGCAATACGAATAAACACTGGGGTAAAGCATACACGATAGGTCTAGACGACTATCACTTTCCCCACAAATACTGAGATCACTTTTTCCCCGGCGACAAGCCGACATAGAAAACACAGTCCCTATCGGGACGAAGCCAAATCACACCACACTCTAGCGACACATCCGCCGAATAGCCTTTGACCTCCCTAGAGACAACAGAACATATAGTTCGACTTAGATATGTAAAGATATACAGATATAAGACAGACTCGTCCTACTCAGACAAACAATACACATAAATTCAGGCCATAGATATTCTGAAGCAAGAACAATCTATTACTACCCAAACGAAGAATAAATCGCAGAAAACTGGATTTATCCGCGGAGTTCGATCGAAAGAGCCGACACAACTTTCAAGGGAAGTAACTCAATAATGACTTTTCCTTAAGCACTATTTTGTTTACAAAATATTTGCGAACATAACAAGTATACCAATGTATAATATTGTAAGATATCAAAGACTGCACGTAACAGTCTTACCACACCTCCCGGGAAAAAAAAATGGAACATTTTTTTTTTTTTTTTGAAATACATCTAGGAGCAACGTACAATAGGCTCACAACGCATGAATAATGCGCAGATGAAAATATCAGGAATACCTATAACGCCTAATATGAGGCTAAGTCGACTTATGGAGCGACTGGTGAGAATGTGTCTCATAAACTGAGAGAAATTATTTCTCTACAAGTATATTTTTCCAGGAAGGTGTCATCAAAGTATAATACAATTCTGGCAATTACACAATGCCTAAAAAATTCATATCATCATTTCGTATTAGATATCTTAAATTTATGATTTATGAAGAAAAAATCATCAAAGCACAGCGGTGAATAAACATCAATGAACCGCTATGTAGTGATACAATCATTATATTATTAAATTACAAATGTGTATCTATCATGATATAGAAAAGGAACTACTATAGAACTAGACATATCAAGAAGTCTAAGCCCTAATAGTTATGTGGAATCATGTGGGCATCTTGACAGAATGTCTGCCATCACATTATCTGATCCACGAATAGCTCGCACAGAGAAATGAAAAGGTTGAAGAGCAATTGCATATCGAGTAGACCTCGAGCTCTTCAAATTCTTACTCTGTATAGCAGTAAGAGCTTTTTGGTCGGTTTCTACTATGAAATGTGCGCCTAGAAGGAATCTCTGTAGTTTGAGGATCGACCAAACCATAGCTAATAGCTCACGGTCTAAAACCGAATAATTCCTTTCTGCCGCATTAAGTTTTCTGGAAATATACATTACAGGATGCAGAGTTCCAGAGTACTCTTGCATTAGTGCCGCTCCAATCCCAGTGGATGAAGCGTCACTACGAAGAACGAATGTCTTATCTTTAGTGGGTAGCACTAAAATAGGTGGTGTTGAAAACAGTGTTTTAATCTTATCCAGAGAGCATTGGCATTCCTGAGACCAGTGGACCACATTAGGCGAACCTTTCTTTAGAAGTGTTGAGAGAGGTGCCATGATAGAGGATAGATTCTGAATGAATCTGCCATAAAATTGAATAAGACCTAACAGACTTCTCACCTGTTTTTTAGTCTTAGGGATTGAGATGTTAAGTATCTTACTAGTATTATGGTCCTCTGTCTTTAGGAAACCATGACCAACTCGGTGGCCTAGGAAAGAAATTTCGCTAAAACCAATATAGGCTTTAGAGGGTTTCGCTGTCAGGTTGTGCTCACGCAAAGTAGACAGCAATTCATCTAACCCTGAATAGTGATCTTCCCAAGTATCGCTGAAAAGACAGATGTCGTCTAGATATGCAATGACATCTGACCGATAAGATAGGATTCGGCGCATCATGCGTACGAATGTAGCTGGTGCGTTCATAAGACCGAAAGGCATAAAATTCCATTGGAACAAACCTCTAGGTGTTGAAAAAGCCGTGAGAGGTTTGGCGCGTTCAGATAAAGGAACTTGCCAATATCCTTTAGACAAATCAAGTTTAGTGAAAAATGAGATTTGGAGAGTCGAGTAAGTAGCTCTTCCAGTAAAGGCATAGGTTCGGCATCGAACTTCGTTACTTGATTCAATTTTCGATAGTCAACGCAAAGACGTATGTTATTGTCTTTTTTACGCACAATAACCATCGGCGAAGAATATGCAGAGGTGGATGGTTCGATTATTTTCAAATCTATCATCTCATCCAACTCTTTCTCGACCTGTGCTTGAAAATGTATAGGTATAGGATAAGGTCTAATCCTAATAGGAGTATGGTCAGTTAGAACAATGTCATGTTCAATGACATGCGTTTGTCCAGGGATGTCAGTGAGTACATCCTGAAATGTTTGCAACATAGTTGAAACTTGTCGCTGTTCTCCTAGAGACAAATCAGGAGAGACAGTAACGTTCTTCCATGATTCACTAGAATGAAGTGGGATCATTGGAAGAGGAAGATTTACATCTGAAAAACTTGTTTCCTCATCCTGTATCACGGACAGTGATGAGTAATGACCATGTGGTACTGGAGAATTGTCCGTTGCTTGGAAAATGGGTTGCAAATAATCCGGACGTTCATGGAATTCAGTAAGCATATTGATGTGGAAGGTTTTATGCTTCCCATCAATATCGACAATATAGTCGACATCGGAAATTTTCGATATTATATCGTACGGACCTTTCCAAGAAATAAGTAATCTGTTTTCCCTACAAGGTAGTAATACAAATGCTTTGTCACCAGGACAAAGTTGTCGTAAGCATCTCTTCTTATTGGCAAATTGCCTTGCCTTCTGTTTCGCAAATTCAGAAGAAGAAGTTGCTAATTTGCATGCTTCGATAATCTTTTGTCTCAACGCGATGACATATTCGTAGGATGACTTTGTGTCATCGTCAATATTGTCAGATGTAATGAGATCGTGAAGCAACGACATAGGGCCACGCGGACGCGCGCCAAAGACGAGTTCAAAGGGAGAAAATCCCGTATGTTCATTGGGTACCTCTCTGTAAGCGAAGAGGGCCGCAGGTAAAACTCTGTCCCAGTCTTGAGGATGATCCTCAGTTATCTCCCCAGTAAGTTTTTAAGTGTTCTATTAAGGCGTTCGACCATACCATTAGACATTGGATGGTAGATACTACTTAAAGATCTATCTATCTGCAGAGTAGACATTACTTGAGACATGGTATCTGATATTAGTTGGGTGCCATGGTCTGACAATATCTCTCCGGGGAACCCCAGACGAGAAAATATAAGCCAAAGAGCATCTGCAATATCAGCAGTAGTAATGCTCTTCAGAGGAATAGCCTCTGGCCAACGTGTGCACATATCAACACACGTCAAGATAAACTGATGTCCTCTGGCAGACTTGATCTTAAATGGACCAATAATGTCTATAGCCATTTTTTGGAACGGCCGAATAGGAATGTCCGCCGCCTGAATGGGTGCAGCATGCCGTGGACCTTTGGATTTAACTTCCTGACATACTTTACAAGATCGACAATAAATCCGTATGTCCTTGTTTACCAATGGCCAAAAGAAAGCCGCAAGGACTCTTGACTTAGTACGGGAAAAACCCATGTGTCCAGCACACTGAGAGTCGTGAGCGTGCTGCAAAATTTTAACTCTCAAATTCTTGGGAACCAGGATTTGAGAATGACTTGACGTAATGGAGTCTTGAACCATACGTACAAGTACGCCATTCTTCTTTGTAATCCACGATTTACGACTTGTGTCTTTATTCGGATCACCTTTAGTTGCAAGAATGAAGAATTTCTTCAGAGTGGGATCATCTTCTTGCTGTTTTATAAACGAGTCACGAGAAATTACCAAGGGATTATCTTGGTTATGCACTTCATTATCTTCAGTAGATGAAGTTTGAGGCATATTAAGAGCCTGAGCTCTAGTGACTACAGCGTTAGCAATCTGCATGTTTTGCCTTTCCCACGTGGAAATTTGTTGCGGAGTGCATTCTCTGACTCCGTGAATGCGACCGATGATGAGGTCAGCGATCGGATTCGGAAGAAGACATGCGTGTACATCTCCTGTAAAGAAAGGAGTAGCAATCCTAATGATAGCAGTAGAGTATTTCTCTAATGTGCCGCCAAATGTTACACATTTGACTACTTGTCCAGTGGCGCGGGAAGGATCTACGAGTGACTGCCTAACACCAATTGTGGTGCATCCAGAATCAAATAGCACAGAGACTGGATTGTTATTCACTAAACCCTTATGTAAGACAAGAGAACCTCTTCCATCATGCGCGACTGATGCCGGAAGAGCAGGAAGAGGATGGCCACAGCTTAAAGTAGACACTGTGGTTGGCTCAAATAACGTTTTGCATTGGGGGCACTGAGATGCTCTCCCAAAATCAAAAGCGGCACATGCCATATTACTAGCATCATTATTATCTTTACTCTGTTTATAGGCTTCATTGGACTCTTGTTGTGCAGAGTTTGCCTGAAAATGTGGTTTATGTCTTTTGTATTGAGATCTACCTCGGTTATTATCACCTCTGTAGTTATTGTTACCTCTATTGTAACCCCTATTTGGGTTTGAGTCATAGTTCCCTTGGTTACCATTATCATATTCATTATAATGAGTATCTCTGTAATTATGATCTTGTTGACTCCAAGACGGATAACCCTGATAGTTTCTATTATTACTTCCTCTACGGAAATTCCTATAATTATGACCACCCCTGTGTCGAGAGCTATCAGGTCGTCTCCAGTTCTTTGAAGAAGAACCCTGAAATGATTGGTTACCTTGGTTTTGATAACTATTATGGTTACCTTTTTTATCAAATCTGTTTTGAGGTCCCTGAAATCTGTGTGAATAATTGGGATTGTATGGTGTTGCTGAAGCAACTGGCATACTCTCCTTAATCTTAGTGTTGCCAAAAGTCACGTCGGGGTGTGCAGTGACATATTGGGAACAATATTCTTCCATTTCTTTTAGAGATTTGGGTTTACGCTCATGTATAAATTCAAGGAAAGGTTTGTTCACACATGACATAATCTTATCTCTGAGCAACAAATCCATAAGTCCTTCATACGTTTTTTCTGTTTTGGAAAGCTCAATCCAACGATCAATTGTGAGACGTGCCTTTGCAGTGAATTCTGAGAATTCTACACCCGTCTCAGGCACCATCGTTTTAAATAAAAGGCGATAGCCTTCCTCACTTAGCTGATATTTTTTTATCAAAGCCGCCCTAATGACATCATAATTATCCTTATCTGCTTCTCCTACAAGGCATAATCTAGTCAAAGATTCACCTTTCAAGTTTTCTGATAATTGATTAGCGTATTGTGATTTATCCACATTATGTGTACGACAAGAACGTTCAAATCTATCCAGCCAGAATGTAATATCGTCACTGGACTGATTGAACGGTGGAACCTTAACCTTGTAAGTAGAAGGTTTACCATTACCACTAGATGCCTGATTAACATTACTCATACTTGTCAATCTTAATTTCTCCAACTCAAATTCATGTTCTCTTATTGCTTTTTTTTCTTCAGCCTCTCTGTCTAATCTTTTTTGTTCAGCTTCCCTGTCTAATCTTTTTTGTTCAGCTTCACTGTCTAATCTTTTTTGTTCAGCAGCAGCTTCTCTTTCTAATTTTTTTTGTTCAGCTTCCCTGTCTAATCTTTTTTGTTCAGCTTCACTGTCTAATCTTTTTTGTTCAGCTTCACTGTCTAATCTTCTTTGTTCAGCAGCAGCTTCTCTTTCTAATTTTTTTTGTTCAGCTTCAAATCTCCTTTCCTCCACCTGCATCTGCAATTTCTTTTGTTCAGCAGCAGCCTCAGCTTCTCTTTCTAATCTTTTCTCTTCAGCCATAGTTTTTCTTTCTTCTGCAGCTAATGCTTTGTCATATTGAGCAACAGCCCATTGTTCTAATTGTTGACCAGTCTTATCAAGGGCTTTCCCTTGTGTAATGAAGTATTCTAATGTAGACATGATGTCTAACAATAATACTAATCACCTGAACCAATAATAATACCACAAGTTCTCAATGACTTGATTAATCAGTATACTATCCCAATATCTGTGGGTCACAAGCCTTAATAAGGTCTTGTATAATAGTAATAATAATCAGGTACTGGTTTATACCATAATCCAAGTGCAGTGCACAGGCAATTGTGTCTTATGAAATATACCTATATAAAACATATGTCAACCAACAGAATACATAAAGTACAAATAGGACTGACAATACAAGAACGTTTGCAGAAATCAAAATAAATCAAATAGGGAAATCAATGAAAATAATCACTGAATCTGCAAAGAATAACAACAAAATGACGTCACAATATATGAATATAAATTGTGAATAGAACTGAAAGATAGAAAAGGTTAGACCAACAAATTACAAACAAATCAAAACAAAACTAAAGAACAAAGAAATATTACAAAAATAACAATAATTACAGACTTCACAGCTAACACAAAAGCAACAGTTGTCGCAGCACATTTTCAATCAAGAAAATTGCACCTATAGAAAACGCCCACAACGGACCCTCTATGACGTGGGATATTCTGTTGTGAGGACGCCGCCCAACCTTAAACACAACCCGCTGACATAGAAACTAACATACTATACAAACAAATAACATGTAAACATAAATATATATAAATTATGTGTATGATAGTATGTGTTGCAAAATAGGCTCAGTTTTACAGTAATGGCAAAGTTATTTTTATGAAAATAAACAAACTGCCACTTTATTCAATTAAACATTCTGGCCTTAAATATTAAAGTTCATATACAGAAAACAAGAAGATCCATCGATGAAAATAGGATTTCTTAGTTCACCAATACTGTCTTCCTGTTAATATTGACAAGAATTGATCCAACTGTTCTGTGAAACTCTGTAATGTCTAATGTAAAAATGTCAACAACGCTGACCTACATACTGCATTCACTTGACAGGTCACGTGACGAAGTGTTGACAAATAGCAAACCAATACTGCAAGTGTGTCGTATCAGCCACAGGAAACGGTCTGGTATCGGTAATCTGTTGACTTCTGAACTTCTGCGAGGTCAAACCCAGAAAGCTGGTCCACCAGTTGATAAAGTCCACTATTTGTTTATTCCAATTAATGATATCCACCAAAAGATAGATATAAGTGGATGGAAGCAGACATCATCATCATCATCAGTTGATAAGATCTCTATGGTGTTGTTTGCTCCACTGTAGTGTATGGAATGTCAACTTGACCTACGCAGTGGTGTGTAGACATGGATTGAGTGTATAATGTGCGAATGATAATAAGGGTTCGTGTTGTTGACAAATGTTCTTTTCTCACACTCATGTATGACTGGAAGTCATCGACACCAACGACTGTGTACCTTTTCTAAAGTTTAATTGGACGTACACACTCGACAGCACAGATAGTGACAAATCACAGGTTGGCATAATACATCATGGTACAGTGGATAAATGGTCTTGCAATGTTACATGGGCACTCATGTAGAATAATTGTATAATGTACTGTCAGTAGCCAAGCACTCAGTATCGCCCATACATATATATATCAACTGACTTCACTGACTGAGCACGTCAGCTTATAAATAATATTTCAGATGGCTTCTAGACCTAATCCCGTCTAGCGACGATTCTTCAACATAATGTTCAGCACATATTTTTCCATATAATAATATTGAACCGCTAGCAATGGGTTCTCATGTGTAGCAGTGATCTCTGGACTAAACAAGCGATAATACGGGCATCCCTTTTCTCTTCTTGAAAGTCACTACATGTTTGGTTCCAAGATGGCTTCACTCGTGAGCTGTCACTCACGTTTGGATACAGATAATGAATCTGTCCTAAAGTTAGTCATTCATTAAATCTTTCATTGCTCTGTAGATTTGGTCATGAACAATTGACTGCATTCTACAGGGTATAGTGCTGCTAGGAATCGAAGTCGTTTTCATCGAGTCAAATATATTCTCTTAGACATTCAAATCGTACCTATCGAAAATGGTGGCTTCGTACGAGAGTTCATAAGAGTGTCTATTATTACCTTGGTATCAGAAATATGAAAATGCCATTCCTTGGCAATACGAATAAACACTGGGGTAAAGCATACACGATAGGTCTAGACGACTATCACTTTCCCCACAAATACTGAGATCACTTTTTCCCCGGCGACAAGCCGACATAGAAAACACAGTCCCTATCGGGACGAAGCCAAATCACACCACACTCTAGCGACACATCCGCCGAATAGCCTTTGACCTCCCTAGAGACAACCGAACATATAGTTCGACTTAGATATGTAATGATATACAGATATAAGACAGACTCGTCCTACTCAGACAAACAATACACATAAATTCAGGCCATAGATATTCTGAAGCAAGAACAATCTATTACTACCCAAACGAAGAATAAATCGCAGAAAACTGGATTTATCCGCGGAGTTCGATCGAAAGAGCCGACACAACTTTCAAGGGAAGTAACTCAATAATGACTTTTCCTTAAGCACTATTTTGTTTACAAAATATTTGCGAACATAACAAGTATACCAATGTATAATATTGTAAGATATCAAAGACTGCACGTAACAGACATATATGTTTTGTTCTACACTTATAAATGTTAGATGACATATATGTTCTATACTACACTTGTAAATGTTAGATGACATACATGTTTTATACAACACCTATAAATGTTAGTAGAGGTTTTATACTACACTTATAAATGTTAGTAGAGGTTTAATTCTACACTTATAAACGTTAGATGACATATGTTTTATACAACACTTATAAATGTTAGTAGAGGTTTTATACTTCACTTATAAACGTTAGATGACACATGTTTTGTTCTACACTTATAAATGTCAGATGACATATATGTTTTGTTCTACACTTATAAATGTTAAATGACATATGATACGCCTCTCCTCCCTATAGCTCACCCCAAACACGGAGGTAAATGCGCCACTGATATCAGAAACGGTGGAATAGTTGGTGGGCCCCTATCTTACGGAAAACTTAAAACAAAAACATAAATTAACATTAAAAAAATAAAATCATCATCTCATCTCAACCCGTAACCCATCATGGGTCGTAGGGGTGCCATGGTGGAAGCATCAGCAGACAGGGTCCTCCACTGCTCTCTATCCTCAGCAATGCGTACAAGTGTGGAAAAACCATGAAATGCTATGATGGAAAAATAAAATATTTGAAAGATTTAGCGTTACACGTCGATAGATAAATTATGTTTTAACAAACAGTTTAACAAAATGTTAAAAGTAGTCCATAGCGGATACAGCCTAGAGCAGTGAAGTGTTAGAGACTACACTCTACTAAGTCTCAGCTTTATGAGGTAGGCTGACGGCTCCTTTACTCGCTGTCTTTGCCTTCCCTGACTCACGATCCGAGTCAAAGAACTCATTTACAGCTGGTTAGACTGGAGCCTGGCGCTGCCTGGTTTCGAACTCGGTAACTTCTGTCTCGATAAGCAAACGCTTCAACCATTCATAAATTGTCATCACAGAAGCAGAGTAAATGTATACTCACATACAGATACCAAGTGCACCAACACACAAGAGATAAAGTAATAACGCGCATACACAAGAAATTTATAGACAAACAAACTGACCTAACACCTACCCTCTTATTTATACATCGACGTCCCACGCATATGTTTCTCATACATTCATTCATTAACTCACTTATACATTCACCCACTTATTTATTTTGATGAATCTTGTCTGTAGTCTTGTGTTCGGCGCATGCGTACAGGGCCGGCGTATGCAAACATGTCAAAGCTTTGAGACCGACAGATATCGACTATCGTCAGAATAGTTCCATTCCTAGTGTGTTTATTGATCCACATTTTTTAGGTTTATCTTGCTTGTCGTCTCATATTCTCCTTTCTTTCTCTCCTCATCTCTTCATACAACACAGAGACGGCCTTTCTCTCATCACACAGCTACGTCTATCTCTACAACCCACACATGCAACTACACACTCGTTAAAGATATTCACACACACACACATAACCACGAGGATATTAAAGACGCATTTAAACACAATTATATTCATTCAGCTCCCATGGAGCAGGGGTACTCAACAAATTCACACCAATCCCTGTTAACCTGGCCATTCCTTTCAGGTCTTTCCTTGTCTCTTGACCCCTGTCTGTCTCCACACCTGAGGTCTCTTCCTGTATTTCTCTAACCCTGGAAATGCCAGAACAAGGGCTGGAAAAATGTTAGTGCATGGTTCCTATTGGGAGAGGAGGGCAGCTGTGGTAGTGGTTCAGTGCTCCAGAAACAGCGAAAACGAACATGATGGTGATAATATAAACTTATATACAAATACATGTATATACAACCACATACAAACATGATGATAATATAAACTTAAATACAAATACATGTATATACAACCACATACAAACATCAAACATAAATATCATTCATGCAACTCAACACCAATATCCCACATAAATATAACTCAGGCAACTACTGTATATATGAACCTCCCACACATATATCATTCACACAACCACACAGATATCATTCACACAACTACACACAATCATTCCTCGCAGATAACACTCTCGCTTGTAGCAAAGTTTGTTACCTGCCCTTTAAGAAAACCATAATTTCTCGTTCCATGTTCTTATTTTCCAAATCCAAGTTCAGCGTTTTCTGTTTCTGTTCACATCATTAACCCATTCCTAACTGGCCTGCCATTTTTATGTCTACTGGGTTTTTTTCAGTCCACTTTCTGTATCTACTCGTATTTCTCACATTTCTCACACCCCCCCCCCCCCCCCCCCCCCCCCCCCCCCCCCCCCCCCAACCGGCTACCGATATCTGACATTTTTATCATCTACCCACATTTTTATTATCTACCCACATTTTTATTATCTACCCACATATTTCTTGACTTACTCTATCCATATTTAAATTCTACAGCTTGACTTCGTTTTTTCTTCCACTATTCTCTTTTAGCACCATACAGCTGTGCTTGTGCTCACATTATTACCAAACCTCAAAGTCTTTAATATGTGGGCATATGCCATAACTAAACCGACGAACTTATGACTAGGTTGAACGGAACGTACCTTGCCAAAATCTTGGCAAAAGCTCAATCATTTTTTATTGTTTAATACGAACTATATCCTCTTTTCTAATGCATGGAATTAACTACATTTCTTTTGTCAAAACTGGAGCAAAATATGTAGCAAACAACATCTATTCAATAGTTGAGTAGGTCATAGATCTGGATATGTTTTATAAAATGTTTGAATAAATTATGAAGGACAGTGTTTACGTTTACTATAATTCAAGTTAATTCTCTTTCAAGTAATTCTCTTGTGTGATTGCTGAAGCACGATGTCTCCAGCCGTGAAACTACCATCTGTTGTGTTCAGGGCTGCATTATGCATTAAACCCTGTTCGACATTACACGAGGTGGGCAGTTTCGGTTGTAACTGGAGCATACTGAGAGCATTTTTAAAATCCAATTTAGAACGCTACACTGATGTTAGCCCTGAAAAGAACAGCTAGCTGCCTACAGGAGTCGTTCGCGTAATCCAAGTTAGTGTCGTTTCTTCAAAAAGGTAAAGAAATAAAGAGGGGAAACTCGAGGCCTGTAAACAGTAAATAAATAACATACACATAATGGTATGTTTCAGGCACTTGTGAGAAATAAAGTAGTAAAAAAAAACACTTCTACAGAAGAAGTATACACAAGGCAACACTGTGGCCTGTACTGTTCTCACTATTCTGTCATTTACTAAACACAGTATTAAGTTCTTTGTCTTGTGTAATCTGACCTATACCGTATAATAGAGGGGCAACAGAATTGATTGCATCGTTAATTAGGCTGGATCACCCCTAGGTACATATCCAGTGTTAGGTGTTGACAGTTTCGCACATGACCCCGGTCCACGATGCACTATTTGTATAGTGCCTAGTTGGCAGAGATGATAGTCAGATTCGCTTCCTCGGCTAGGCGGTGTTGCCGTTCGGAAGGTCATCGGTTCGAGTCGCCGGTAAGCCTGTCAGTTATGTTGTTTTTCTGTTCTCTAGTTTTATACTTCTTTATTTCTCACGAATGCTTGAATGTGGCGTGATTGTTTCCCCTGCTCTACAGTGGTGGTCTCCCAATGGCCAAACGTATAGTTAAACTTGAGTATACAATGGCCAAACGTATAGTTAAACTTGAGTATACAATGGCCAAACGTATAGTTAAACTTGAGTGTACAATGGCCAAACGTATAGTTAAACTTGAGTATACAATGGCCAAACGTATAGTTAAACTTGAGTATACAATGGCCAAACGTATAGTTAAACTTGAGTATACAATGGCCAAACGTATAGTTAAACTTGAGTATACAATGGCAAACGTATAGTTAAACTTGAGTATACAATGGCCAAACGTATAGTTAAACTTGAGTATACAATGGCCAAACGTATAGTTAAACTTGAGTATAAAAATAGGGCCCCAAAGACGCAACAATAGAGAATGCAGTCAGCGACCCATGGCTTGACTGCTTGCGTCAGGGTCAGCGAACCAGAGCTGACCAAGACCCTACTCCACCTCCAAGTGGTGGTCCTGGAAACAGGCTGCATCACTGCAGTCTGGCTGAGAGAGTAGGGATCGAAGAGGGAAGGCTAACCCGGTCCCAAAAAACGCCGTGCGGAAGTCGAATGTGTCTGCCGAAAGGCGCAAATATCGCAGCCTGGCTGTAAACAGGCACAACGCAACCAACATCATTTCAGGACGAACGAACAAGAAGAAGAGTATAACAATTAAGGGTCTTCAAAGGTATCAACCTTCGCTCAAGATTACAAATAGGTAGACATACAAATAGGTAGACATACAAATAGGTAGACATACAAATAGGTAGACATACAAATAGGTAGACATACAAATAGGTAGACATACAAATAGGTAGACATACAAATAGGTAGACATACAAATAGAATAATGCTGCTTCTATTTAGAAATCAAGCATGACAACTGAGATGATGTAAGCTGCCATGAACTTTTTATCTTCCTGCCCCTTGTGTATGGAAAAGAAATTTGCTGGTATTTTTTATTTTATTTTGAGCCCCTAACTGAAATGATTCAGTAAAATATTACTTTAATAGGTCTGGATGGTTATGTATTTAAATTAACTGAGTCATACGGATGTCATTCACTCAATCATGATTACATCAACTATCAATTTATATTTACATATAGAAAATTCAATACTATATTATAGTTAGCAAAGCTAAAACAGGGTTTTTATGAAACAAGGAGGCACTGATATTTTCATCACTCATTGTGACTTTAAAGGGGCCTACGTTAGAAAAAGGTCTTTTGCTGGGCGTAACTGTAATACTTAATTAGCCAGGTGTTGACGATGATTTGTTGTTGGTATTGGGTTTCGTCACTGTTGGTTCCCAGGGGTGCTGTTGACTGTTCCATCAATCGTCAAACTTTGTGGCGGTACCACAACCCTAGCGGTAATGCTGGGGGTAACCACTCCAAATGTCAAGGCAGGCGTCTTCAAGGCTCGTCTGATGTAGGCTTTTAGCGTAGACTGCTAGCAACTTGAACCATAGACGTACCACAAACTGAGAGAAAACAAATGCCTCTTCTAATTATAGGGTCTCCTGACATGATAATCAGGCGCCTTCCACTCCATTCCACCACTTAATCTTCTTCAGACCTGTACTTTCCCTGAGCATTAATGTTAAACCCAGTGAGTCGGATGTAAGTGCGTTTGAACAGCGGAAAACGACAATTCTATGATTTAAACATGTTTCGATATACACATAAACTTATTAAAATGTTAATGTAATAAATGTGTACACCATGGTGCCATCATCATCCACTCCCTGCTCCATAAAGAGCCTGGGGCTACTTCTGTTTTTGGCTTCCTGTCAGGAAACCTCCACGAAGAAGCCAATAATCACACTGTTCTTCTGTATGTAGGTTCATAGGACTCGTGGTTTACAGTACTATAGTCGAGTTTTCTTTCTAATATCAGAAGATCCTCTAATACTTGGTCCTGTCCTTATGTTGTAAATTTGTTTTGTTCGTTGTTCTGGCGGCTGAAATGTCTTCTTGGCGAGATGTAAATGCAGTGAAGTAGTCTTAAAAGGTTGCAGACTATAAGGGGGATTTTTGCCCACACGTCCATGTGGTTTCTTTGGAAAAAGGTTCCAAGCAGAAGTGATTTATTTTAGCACTTCCATGCCAATCCAACCAGATGTAGTGTCTGAAATCGGTAGGGATCTTTTTCCCCCAACTACCCTCATCTGTAGAACATTCTGCATGACACACAAGATATTTTATTTCCATGTCATTTACAAATTAATTTGTATGTTTTATAGGACCATACAAGGTCTCGCTTCTTCCGGTTTGCCTGCCACGTTTATAAAATCACTACTTCACAGATCTAACTTTATAATCTCCTCCCAGATGTTATTTCCTTGTAATTGTTTATTTCAACCAATTTCATATGCCGGAAGTATTACATCACTTTCCGTGTCTTAATCTTTAGCAAGATTGACATTTCCTACATTCCAAGGAGATTTGCCGTGTATTTTATCATGTATTGTTTGCGATCTCGCACCTTATCATGCAGCAACCGGGTAAGCGTGCATCGTCCACAGACAGAAGATTTGAGTCAACAGTAGGAACGTCGCTTAATGTAGACTCTTACTCCGTTTGGAGCTGGCGATAAGCGAAAAATCAATGTGTCAAAATCGTTCTGCACAAAACAGAAGTCATTCTTGTTTCAAAAATAGGTCTAGCGATCAGGTAAAATTAAGGGAGTATCAAAAGATGATGAGAAAACCTTGAATGATGAAAGCGAAAACAACGTCAAGGTGCGGTGAGAATAAGGAAAAGGAAGGGCACAGAAAAAAATTAAAAGGATGGCATAGGAACATGTGAAGACCGAAGATTGACTCGTCACAGCGAAACATATCTTTATATGTGTATTATTTATTTATTTTTCAAACACGTCCTTTTTTGTAAGTGTGTTGTTTTTATTTCTACATGTGTTCTAGTTAGTCTGCTGGTAGCCCTGAAAAGGGCTAGTCCTTAAAAGGAATAATAGCTGAAATGTAGATCCACATGTGTTCTTGGTTGGTTCAGTTTATGTGTTTACCTCTCGTGTCTACTGGTTATGTCGTCTTCCTTAGCTCTACCTGGCTTATGACTTTGTTGAGGATGACTGGAAGCAGGCCCTCTAAGATTTCATTGACTAATTCTTCTTTGGATTGTCGGTCGTTTGCTTGTCAGGGTTTAGTGTTAAATGTCATAGATGGTTATTCTCTCTTGTACTGTTCTTTTGAGGTTATCTTCGTTTTCCTCTCTCATCTCTGTGTCACATAATTTGGGTCGATCTCTTGTTCGCACCGGCAGTATTTAGCTACCTTTATGCGGCGTGCGAATTTTGTGCACAGTTCAATGGTCGGCACCTTTGCTTCCCCTACCTTCCGACCGATAATTGATATTTTCGAATCATTGTTTGCACTTCTTGTAATAATTCGTCATGTCTGTTTACCTGTTCATCCCTGCTGAAAGAGTAGAGTTGTATTTGCAATCATTACCGCGAACTGACGGATATAACGATTCCATATTTGGAAAGTGACCTTTTAAATAACACCCAGAATTTTCCTATAAGGAATTTTCGGGAATAAATCCCATCATAACACACATGATTGAAACTATTGGGTTGCATCTGAGATGTAAACATAACAACATTTCTGATTGGAGCCTGGTCTAATAGTAAACAGCAACGGACGTGGGACGAAAGTTATAATATAACCTGATACTTTCGTCTGTTGAAAGCGCTGTGAAATTCAACTCGTCAAGAGACCAGCCAGACAGCTAGAGTAAAGAATAGGATCAGAATTCCATTTATCGGACCGGACCTTGTTTGAGTATCTTGAGGACTTACATCACAGGAAAACTCTACCTTTATTAACACGGAAAACCGGAATCCTAAGAATCTGAACACGGAAAGAGTGGGAGCTTATTGTAAAGTAATACCCCAGAACCCGTGGAAGAGGCATCTTTAACAAGCTGCCTTAACTATTTCTCTGAATCAGAAGTCTGTGATCCCAAAGACAATTTGGGGTCAGTTGTACATGTATAATTCTTTATTTTGCATTATTAACACGTGAAATTATATGTATATATTGACATGTGAATATTAATATGTGAAAATTGCTAGTGGATGTCCAAGTCATACGAGGCTGGCAATTTCAGCATATAAAATGATGATTTCATGAACCACCACTGCAAGAGCTAGTGACTGCTTTATGCGAGTTTCTTACATAGAACCAAAATCAGGGGTAGTCCCAAGTTCCATGGGAGTGAATGATGAGAGAAACGATGTACATACCTATTATATTGTTAACCTTCTCAACCAATGTAGAGGTAAATGTAAACCTATTCAATCTAAATATAATGAACGTTTTTTGCTCACTGGGATTAAGATTAATTCTCAGAGGAGGTAAACTTCTGACGTAGATGGGATGGTGGAATGAAAAGAGGGGGGCACATGAGTGTGTGTCAGGAAAACTCAATACTCAGTATGGTATTTTTTCTCTTCTTTTGGGACACTAGTCCGTGGTACCAATTGAGAGTACTATCTCAGGAACAAATGAGAGTGTATGTGGCCTGAAGTCAACGCTAGACACCATCATCAGACCAGCTTTGTGATTACTCCCTGATACATCTTGGAACGTATCACAACTTTCAGACTTGACCAGTGACGATTGAACCAGTCATCTATCTACAAAGAACCAAACATCAGCTGGAGCAGAAACAATCAAACTTATTGGCAGCTAAGTACAAACATAAAAGGTGCCAAGTGAACTGTCAGACCATTTCCTCCTAATTCATAACATCGCCCTGTGATGATTACCTTTTTTAAAAAGAATTATTCATTTTTTAAACTGTTAAACATAATTGATTATTAAATTTGTTATTTGTGTATATACAAATTTAAAGTTGATTTAATCGTTTTGAATGTGCGCACCCGTATGTTTCAGTCATCTTAGATACACTTAAAACAGAGCTACTAAATTAAAATTTCGGTGAATTAAATCAGCTAGGGGCTTGTGCGAGCTAAATTAAATCATATAACCCATCTTCACAAAAGACTGTGAGGGGGCATTTGACAGTGTGGGCAGAGAATCACTTTGGAAATTGATGAGGCATTGTGGAGTTCCCATGAAGATCATTAACTTAATAAAGACGACCTATGAAGACATGACATGCAGAGTTCTTCATGAAGGACAACTTACAGAATCGTTTAGGATTAGAACGGGAGTGTGTCAGGGATGCTTCTTGTCTCCATTTCTTTTCTTACTAGCAATAGATTGGGTTATGAAAACATCGATATTACACAACAGAAGTAGAATCCAGTGGAATCTGACTAAACAGCTTGATGATCTAGATTTTGCAGATGACTTGGCTCTTCAGTCCCATAACCATAATCAAACGCAAGACAAAATGAAAATACTCGATGAGAGGTCACAACAAGTGGGTCTGAAAATACACAGGGAAAAGATAAAGATTATGAGAATAAATGCAAGAAATGATAACAAGGCTGAACTTGAAGAAACACCACTAAAAGATGTAGAATCGTACACATATCTTGGCAGTAATATAGACAACGTTGGAGGGACAGACAATGATATCAAAATAAGAATACAAAAAGCAAGAAGAGTTTTCATTGCATTGTGAAACATATGGAGATCAAGATAAATCAAGTCCAACACGAAAATAAGAATGTTCAACTCAAATGTGAAGTCAGTCCTATTGTATGGCTCTGAGACATGGAGAACAACAAAAACAACAACCTAAAAGCTACAGACTTTTATAAACGGGTGCTTGCGTAGAATAGAAGGACTGAAATGGTATGACACAGTCACAAATGTGAAATTGATGACAAGAACCAGATAAGTGCCAGTGGAACAAGAGTTGAGAAGAAGACGCTGGCGATGGATAGGACACACTTTGAGGAAACCTGTTGATAGCACTACAAGGCAGTCCTTGTTCTGGAATTCTCAGGGAAAGAGAGGCAGAAGTAGACCAAAAAAACACATGAAGAAGAGAACTGGATACAGAGGTGAAAATGATGAGGAAAACATGGAAAGAACTTGAGCGGATGGCACGTGACAGGAGGACGTGTCATGTGTTTGTTGAAGGCCTATGCTCCTTAGGGAGCTAAAGGGTATTGATTGAATGATCTTCACAAAAGGCGGCGGATCAGATAAAAAGTTACGTGCTGAGACTAAATCAGCATTGTTCTTGACTTCTGAAATATCTTGTGAGCATTCCCTCGAGGTAGAAGCATCATTATCCTTCTATCTACAACTCTGCCAAGAGTAATCTTGTGCAAAGGTAGACACCTTTGAAGACCCACATTCATTATATACTCTAGGTTTTGGCCACTGTTGGACCACTACTGCAGAGCCAAGGGGAGGCAACTCGTGACACTCTGCTACTTTTGCGATGTCTGCTTGTATTTTTATATCTTGATCATTTCCTTCTAACTTGGTAAGTCTCCCATTGTTTGATCACATCTGATAATTGGAGGCCTCGTTGGGCTGACTGTTTTTATTTTCTCAATCATCATTTTGTCTATCTGTATGGGATGTTTCTGCCGACAAACTCCTTCCATATTTTTCACTGGTATTGTCCACCTGTTTAGCTGTTCAACTGACCATTGTTCAGTCCAGAGTTCTTGAGCCTCATCATGGGTTTGGCGTTCGGAAAATGGAGAAAGAAACTATTTCAAAGCAATAATTTAATATGATCATTATTTCAATACAAATATTAACACCACAATTTCTGTCAAAATATTTTTTTTTCAGTTTCACATTATGCAGTAAAAGGGGGATGTGGGCCACCATAATATTTTCAGTTGTTAGGGCCCTGGACAACATGAATGTGGGCCACCATAATATTTTCAGTTGTTAGGGCCCTGGACAACATGGATGTGGGCCACCATAATATTTTCAGTTGTTAGGGCCCTGGACAACATGAATGTGGGCCACCATAATATTTTCAGTTGTTAGGGCCCTGGACAACATGAATGTGGGCCACCATAATATTTTCAGTTGTTAGGGCCCTGGACAACATGAATGTGGGCCACCATAATATTTTCAGTTGTTAGGGCCCTGGACAACATGAATGTGGGCCACCATAAATATTTTCAGTTGTTAGGGCCCTGGACAACATGGATGTGGGCCACCATAATATTTTCAGTTGTTAGGGCCCTGGACAACATGAATGTGGGCCACCATAATATTTTCAGTTGTTAGGGCCCTGGACAACATGAATGTGGGCCACCATAATATTTTCAGTTGTTAGGGCCCTGGACAACATGAATGTGGGCCACCATAATATTTTCAGTTGTTAGGGCCCTGGACAACATGAATGTGGGCCACCATAATATTTTCAGTTGTTAGGGCCCTGGACAACATGAATGTGGGCCAACTGTTGCAAGTGGAATTTATGGAAGGGGAAGTAATCTTTAGAATGGTGTTTTGAACATATTAAATTTCGAGTTGCAACGCTTGATTAAGCAGATACTTGTTTGACTTTAGGATAGAATTATCTTTTCCTATTTTTCGGGTGACAGAGTACAGATAAGCGTGTGAACGCTGTTTAATGTATTTATTCTGTACTGTTTTGAGTTATGTGAATAGCTCGCTAGTCTGCATGTGTTATCGAGAACGGTGTTCAAGACAACCGAATCTCGTGACGGGTTTTTTGGTGGGACTAGTGTGTGATTTTGGGAGTTGTGTTTTGGGCGTGGACCGTGTAGGTCGAGTCCCAGTGTTTTTGGATAATGTATGCCTACGTAGGATTTGAGAAAATGTCGACTTATATATTTCGCTGTGTGTACAGCCTATTTGATAAACTGCAGTGAAGACTGTTTAGGCCATATGAAGATTATTATAGCTGCCGTGTGTTGCAGGCTTTATTGAGTAATGCAGTACTGTTTAGGCAATATGAAGATTATTATAGCTGCCGTGTGTTGCAGGCTTTATGGAGTAATGAAGTACTGTTTAGGCCATATGAAGATTATTATAGCTGCCGTGTGTTGCAGGCTTTATGGAGTAATGAAGTACTGTTTAGGCCATATGAAGATTATTATAGCTGCCGTGTGGTGCAGGCTTTATTGAGTATTGAAGATTTGTTTAGGCCATATGAAGATTATTATAGCTGCCGTGTGATGCAGGCTTTAGTGAGTATTGGAGTACTGTTTAGGCCATATGAAGATTATTAGAGCTGCCGTGTGATGCAGGCTTTATTGAGTATTGAAGTACTGTTTAGGCCATATGAACATTATTATAGCTGCCGTGTGGTGCAGGCTTTATTGAGTATTGAAGTACTGTTTAGGCCAGGATGTGGACAGGCCGTATTATATATATTTAATGCAATGTGGAAATTATATGATTCGTGTTTTGCTAGCGAATGCGAGTACATTTATGGCCAGTAATAACATTTCAGACTGAAACCACCTAGTCGGTATCAGTTGGTGGTTTTCAGTTAACAGGATCTGACATCTACGACTATTCGCGTCGATAGCCTAAGTGGCGTAGTTTTGTATCATTGGATATGATTTAAGATGTGCCTGGGTGGCGTATACGATTAAGAAATTGTTACCTCTACAGTGATATGTACTTGAAGCAAGAAGATAAAATGAAGCAAATTTTGTCCACCAGAACATAACATATCTAGAGGATCAGTCACTACAAGTTGGAAATAATACATATGACTTTCACGTGACAAGAGTGTAGAACACTTGACTGTGTTATAATTAGCCTTATGTAGGCGTGGCTTGAATCTGGTGTACTTCAGAACTGTGACCTAAATATTATCTGCGTGGGTGGCGCATTTGAGAAACACCACACGCTTTATTTGGTAGTATGCAACTTTACACCAGTAGCAATTGACGTCCTATTTCGTGCCTATAGACTACAACAACGTCTGCAGTGGTCAAGGAAGTTCAATTAGACTTGGACAGTATTTTTGTACCAGCATTTGTACGGGGTTGTCACAGATTTCTGCAATATTCGAGTTACCTGTGCCAGTTATCACCATCACAAGTTCAAGATGTTATGATACACGGAGTTGCCGTGTACATTTCAGACTACAGAAGAGTCAAGAGGGGGCAGTGTGTGCTGTATTATGGTTCCTGTCAACGTGTGCATTGTTAAGCACATATCATATTGACGAAATTACCTGAAGACAAGCGAATCAAGTTCCAGTGCTTTCCCGCAGTGGAGGTTTTAGCAGTCTATGTGATATCCAGTATCGTGGCGGAAAAGAAGCGGGATCATTGACAAGATAAGTGATTGTGTCTTGTGTAAATTGTGTCACTTCATATATGTCGCTAGGCCTCCCTAATTGCTCATTTTGTTATTATTGTTGTTTATTCTAATTTGACATATGATTAAGATTTGATGCATAGGTGTTAATGGCTGTTGACATATGTCGATTTTCCTGATAATGATGTGACTTGATAAAGGTGCTATAAAAAGGAATTGGTGATACAGAATTGATGAATAAGCTCATTTCTTGACAAATAGTTAACTTTGTGAGCTGGAAGGGTAATTGTCAAACCTTTTGCGACAGTAATTTGTCATAACTATAAGTGATTACTATATATAGTTGATTAAGTAAGTGAATCACCATGGCTCGTGATATGTCCCCTACAGATATAAGGCCTATGTTGGAGTCTGCATTGGTGGTAGGTAGAGATGGTAAGGGATTGAGAGGTGCACGACTTGGAGAATGGATAATGGATGATTTTTTGATTAATGTGTCAACATCCCTGGAGTTATTTGCTGAACACAACTTTAAGTTTGTTTGCAATTTGGTAATGGCTAAGGATTTGGTGAATTTGCTACGACACCTTCGTGTGTTTTTGCAACAGAATATTGAGCTTGAACACGGACATATAGTGCAAAGCATGTTCAAAATAATCCATAACCATACTTCTGATGAGCAGGAAAGGGAATTGAGAATTGAGAAACAAGCAAAAGTAAACAAACAAAGTGCTCTACAGCAAAGAGAGAATTTCCTAGAAGGTGTTGCTAAAGAGAACGAACTACAGGCAACTGTGTATAGGCTTAAAAGTGAGATACTTGAATCAAACTCAGAACTTTCTAGTGCACAAGCTACATTAAATTCAACTTTAAGCAAAGTCCAAGACTTGAAAAACTCAGATAGGTAATCTCACGCGGGAACTTTCAAGAACAGAAAGAGATGTATGAGAAATTGAAGGTTGAGAGAAATGTCTGTGAGAAGACTTACATAGAAATGCTTCATGAGGTGATGAATGATAATGCGATGCTCAGTGATCAAATTGGGGAGATGAATATTAGTCCCGCCAAGAACAGTAATGATATTATGAAAAACAATGATGATGTCCAGACTGAAACACTTCAGATAGAGTTGACTCAGTTGAGGGCAAATAAGAACAGTACGAGAAAGAGACTTTAGTGGAGTTGACGGCTGAGGAAAAGAGAAGGTCGCTTAAATTGAAAATTTGCTAGCAGAGAGAAAGCGACAATAGTTTTGGCTGTTAAGGAGTTAAATAAAAGGTTAAGTGAAACGATTTCACTTAAAGATAATGAAATTGCGGAAGCAAGGGAAAGAATATTTGGCTTACTAGATATGGTTTTGAAAAACCAAAGGGTGCTCTTCTGTCAATGTTCACAAGGATAGACAGAAAGTTGCGAAACGTCAGCCCCATATACTTTTTGCTCAGCGAGATGTCATTCATGGTAACGACAGATCTTATCGTGGTAAATACAACTTTAAAAGTTCTAATATTACTGGTAGTTCCAGTAATAATTGTTGGCGTCAGACGAACAAAGATTCTTGTGTAACAGCCAGTTCTGTTGGNCAGGAAAAGATAGGTGATAAATTTTCAGGTCCAAGATTCATAAGAACAAATATTTCTCTACTACTGGAAATACTCAGAAATTAATAGCGGGTGTTGAGGACTATTACTACTTGTTCAAAGATGAAACCCATATGCGGACAAATAGAGATACTATTGTTTCTGGCAGTTATCAAACTCAGCACAGTCAGTTTGAAAACAATTGGTAAATATATTCCCATAGGGGGAAAGAAAAAATAACTTCTAGTAAGAGAGATAACCCCAAGATTAAACAGTACCAAGGGCGATCAGAAAATAATAATTTTCCTTCTCCTAGATACTGTAGACAATTTAACAAATCTCAAAGTTTTTGATTGTAAGAATGTGGGAAAGTATGATAGAGATAGTAGCGTTTCAAATGTTGCTTTACATCACCAGAGTAATGTTCCTAAACAAAAGACTAAAGTCATTTTTTGTAAACAAGACAACGGTAATAATAAGTATTGTGATCGTAGAACAAATAATAAGCGCAATTGTGCTAATTTTGTTCAACATGAGCCCAGAGTCATTTATAATCAAAGTAAACAGAGTAAAAATAACAGTGGATGCTTGAATACTATTGATTGCTCTACTTGTTGTTGTGAATGTGAGACTTTGTTTCAGCGTAAGACAGCGGCGACATTCAAGGTCGGTCATGTTGTCCCCAAGAATTCTATGATATCTACATGTGATAGAGAGAGAGCTAGGACATCGTGAAGAGACCGGGTTTTTACACAAGCCGGTACTGGGTAATTGTAAACGTGATTTCTACGTTTTTTTTCATTAAATTTCACTATTGAGTAAAATGGAAATTTTCATTTGTATTTGTTGACAGAAGCTACGTTGCGATAAGGGTCAAGGCTTCTGTGACATATTGACGGTCAGAAATGTGAGTCAACTTTCCGCTCGAGTAGTCAACCGAAACCTGTCAGCGTCTAAATAGCAACTGATGGTTACTTTCTGAAGGTCAAGCATGTTTACAAGAGAGTGGGAGACTTCGCGTCTGATTTGTTTTTTTTTAAATGTGAAGATGTAATTTTTTGTATTCTATATTAGTACATGACATGTTGTTGTTTTGAAATAACATATAATTTTGTTGTCATGATTATTTCTATGCATCTTTTGATTGCCATAATTTTTTTTTATTATTGTTGTTATTTTTATGTCGGTAGTTTGATGATGTATTAATACATTTTTATGCTATTTATATATTATTGTGTTGATGTGTATAGATTCCTTTATACTACTCTGTTCAACTTAGAATTTTTGCAACTGTGTTGTTTAGGATAGTTTTGTACATGATGAGATTGCACAAACTCATTTATTGTGTTGATGTAGTGGTTACTTTTAGATAGTCCTGAGTGTTTCGTTATTCACTTAATTTATATTTTTCTATGTTTTGGTTGTCATGATTAATTAATATATAGAACATACAGAGAAGATGTGTATTATCTGGTATGTTGTGAAATGTTAATTTTGAAAATAGCTTGCATGTATCATACATGATCTTGTATTTGGATTTGTTAACTTTTTGTGAAACTTCGATTTTTCCAGAACTTGATTTTCTTGCCAGTCAGGCATGCAGATTATTTTCCTAGCAGATTAATTTAAAAAAAAAAAACTTATTTTTTGTAGATATTTTTATAGAATCTTTTTTATATTTCATAGTGACAACAAAGTGAAGATTTATTTATAATGTATATCTTATCGATTTGAGTAAGAGATAGAGTTATACCTAAATAGCATTGTACGGAGCTGAACGTAATTGTCAGCAGAAAGAACTTAAAGGATAAATTAAATTTACATGTGTTGATTTAAAGGTTCCTTCGAGATAGGATTTTTGTTTTATATTTCACTCATTTTGTTAAAATATTAATTTAATTATTAGGCTTTACTTAAAGTATTACTGAACTAATTAAAAATTACATACTGTTATTATGTAACTTATCGAGAAAAAAAAAATATGTTTGTACGGTACTGTTGAAAAAAATGATTTTTTTTTTTTTGGCATTGTAATTTTTTGTTGTGTGTGCCCAGCATTTGACTTCGTGATATCATTGATATGTAGTTTGATTAGTTCTTGTAAAAAGTTGTTTTTTATTATGATGTATTTTTTATTTTTAGCGCTTGATTGTGCGTTGGTAGGATTAGTTATGGTAGTGCTATTACTTGTTTGTTGGATGCCTATAATTTATTTATGTTAGTTTTGTATAACTCTTATAACTTAGTTAAATTACTTATTAGCTTTTGTTTAGTTATAAATTATTTTTTGATGGTATATTAGTATAGATATACTTTGATATTTTGTGTTGTGCCTTTCGATCATGTTTATATATTTTTTTTTGAATAGGTTATCTGATCAAAACAGTTATTAGTATATTACTGTTATTGACTTTCTTTGCGTTCGTGCCTTTGCTTTCTATCTGTCTTTGGTAACTATTCTTCATTTCATTCCTTCTTTTCTGTTGTCTTTTCGGTATGGATTTCATATCTTGTTTATATTTTCGTACCTCATCTTCGTTTTACTTGATTCTATTTGTATACTTTGTCTTCTTTCAACACTTATACCTCTATTCTTTGTATTGTTGGAGTGGTTATATGACTTGATATAACATATCTACTTTTGACAGTTGTATTTATTTTACATGTAATTGTCCAACTTAGTTATGAGTATATGGTATTGTTGAGTTCTTACTTTCCTTTTTTTACAGATCATTCTTCTTTTGATTGATCTTGTGTTTTCTCTTTCGATTGGTTGTTTTCGGTTTGGTTTGTACTAAATATACGTAACTTAATTTTGGAACTGATCATATTTGTATATTTAGCTAATTACTTTTTATACTTAGCTGGTTATGCTGTATGCTTTAATTGCTACTTTACACTTTAATGCTGATATTTCTTGTAAATATCTAATTTTGATTTAAAATAAGATATTTTTGTAGGCATATGTTAGAGCTTAATTGTCTTCTAAATTTTTCGTTTTTGGGAGTTAATTTTTTCAAAAAAAAATGATAGAATCATTTTTTTTTCCCGGAGCGGGTGGTAACTGTTGCAAGTGGAATTTATGGAAGGGGAAGTAATCTTTAGAATGGTGTTTTGAACATATTAAATTTCGAGTTGCAACGCTTGATTAAGCAGATACTTGTTTGACTTTAGGATAGAATTATCTTTTCCTATTTTTCGGGTGACAGAGTACAGATAAGCGTGTGAACGCTGTTTAATGTATTTATTCTGTACTGTTTTGAGTTATGTGAATAGCTCGCTAGTCTGCATGTGTTATCGAGAACGGTGTTCAAGACAACCGAATCTCGTGACGGGTTTTTTTTGGTGGGACTAGTGTGTGATTTTGGGAGTTGTGTTTTGGGCGTGGACCGTGTAGGTCGAGTCCCAGTGTTTTTGGATAATGTATGCCTACGTAGGATTTGAGAAAATGTCGACTTATATATTTCGCTGTGTGTACAGCCTATTTGATAAACTGCAGTGAAGACTGTTTAGGCCATATGAAGATTATTATAGCTGCCGTGTGTTGCAGGCTTTATTGAGTAATGCAGTACTGTTTAGGCCATATGAAGATTATTATAGCTGCCGTGTGTTGCAGGCTTTATGGAGTAATGAAGTACTGTTTAGGCCATATGAAGATTATTATAGCTGCCGTGTGTTGCAGGCTTTATGGAGTAATGAAGTACTGTTTAGGCCATATGAAGATTATTAGCTGCCGTGTGGTGCAGGCTTTATTGAGTATTGAAGATTTGTTTAGGCCATATGAAGATTATTATAGCTGCCGTGTGATGCAGGCTTTAGTGAGTATTGGAGTACTGTTTAGGCCATATGAAGATTATTAGAGCTGCCGTGTGATGCAGGCTTTATTGAGTATTGAAGTACTGTTTAGGCCATATGAACATTATTATAGCTGCCGTGTGGTGCAGGCTTTATTGAGTATTGAAGTACTGTTTAGGCCAGGATGTGGACAGGCCGTATTATATATATTTAATGCAATGTGGAAATTATATGATTCGTGTTTTGCTAGCGAATGCGAGTACATTTATGGCCAGTAATAACATTTCAGACTGAAACCACCTAGTCGGTATCACCACCATAATATTTTCAGTTGTTAGGGCCCTGGACAACATGAATGTGGGCCACCATAATATGTTCAGTTGTTAGGACCCTGGACAATATGAATGTGGGCCACCATACTATTTTCAGTTGTTAGGGCCCTGGACAACATGAATGTGGGCCACCATAATATTTTCAGTTGTTAGAGCCCTGGACAACATGAATGTGGGCCACCATAATATTTTCAGTTGTTAGGGCCCTGGACAACATGAATGTGGGCCACCATACTATTTTCAGTTGTTAGGGCCCTGGACAATATGAATGTGGGCCACCATAATATTTTCAGTTGTTAGGGCCCTGGACAACATGAATGTGGGCCACCATAATATTTTCAGTTGTTAGGGCCCTGGACAACATGAATGTGGGCCACCATAATATTTTCAGTTGTTAGGGCCCTGGGAGGCATCAAAGAAGAGTTGGCCACTCGAGGGGCGGCGGCTGGGAGACTTTTTCAGGCCGTGGATCGAAGATTCCTCAGCAAGAGAGAGGTTGATAAGAAAACGAAGATGGCTGTATACCGCTCCACCTATGTCCCAGTCTTGACATATGGATGCGAGTCGTGGGCAATGACTACAACCCACAAAAGCCAGATCCAAACCTCAGAAATGAGGTATCTGAGGAAGGTGGTTGAAGTAAGAAGAAGAGACATGGTACGCAACCAGACGATACGTCAAGGCCTAAAATGCCACCCCCTACAGACCCAAGTAGAACAGTCCCAACTAAGATGGTTTGGCCATGTCTGCAGAGTGGGAGAGGATCGGCTACCGCGACAAGCATGGGAAACAAAGAGCCAAGGATCCAGACCCCGAGGACGACCCGGAGTCCGCTGGGAGGACAACATTGGACAATCTTTGAAGGACCGAGGACTAGAGTGGGGCCAGACCGGGAGGAAGACAGCCGATAGAATAGTCTGGCGCTCTCTCTTCCAAACCTCTACACCTCACGGTAGAAGGGGAACGACTAAGTAAGTAAGTAAGGGCCCTGGACAACATGAATGTGGGCCACCATAATATTTTCAGTTGTAAGGGCCCTGGACAACATGAATGTGGCCCTGAATAGTCCTATTCTTTCTTTGTCTCATTAGAGGCCCCCTGAGAGCTACAGAACCAGGATGACGAAATTCTCGTGTGTTTGAAAACATTTGTAAAACACGATTACGAAATTCTCGTCTGTTTGGAAACATTTGTAAAACACGATGACGAAATTCTCGTCTGTTTGAAAACATTTGTAAAACACGATGACGAAATTCTCGTCTGTTTGAAAACATTTGTAAAACACGATGACGAAATTCTCGTCTGTTTGAAAACATTTGTAAAACACGATGACGAAATTCTCGTCTGTTTGAAAACATTTGTAAAACACGATGACGAAATTCTCGTCTGTTTGAAAACATTTGTAAAACACGATGACGAAATTCTCGTCTGTTTGAAAACATTTGTAAAACACGATGACGAAATTCTCGTCTGTTTGGAAACATTTGTAAAACACGATGACGAAATTCTCGTCTGTTTGAAAACATTTGTAAAACACGATGACGAAATTCTCGTCATTTGTAAAACACGATGACGAAATTCTCGTCTGTTTGAAAACATTTGTAAAACACGATGACGAAATTCTCGTCTGTTTGGAAACATTTGTAAAACACGATGACGAAATTCTCGTCTGTTTGAAAATATTTGTAAAACACTATGACGAAATTCTCGTCTGTGGTTTGAAAACAATTTAAAACACCATGATAAAATTCTCGTCTGTTGTTTGGAAACATTTGTAAAACACGATTGTCACGGGATGCCTCCCCTGCTTGGCAGTAGTGGTCCAACAATGGCCAAAACTCAAGAGTATATAATGTGGGTCTTCGAAGGTATCTGCCTTCACTCAAGATTACTCTTCGCAGATTGGTAAATAGAAAGATGACGGTGCTTCTATCTTGAGGTAGTCTTCACAAGATATTCAGAAGTCAAGAACAATGTTCAATGTGTCTTAGCAAAGTAAACTTATTATCTGTCCGCCCCATTTTGTGAAGGGATTGTATTGTGTATTTTATTTAGCTCGTTGAAGCCCCCAACTGATTTAACAGTAAAATGCTACTTTATTAGCTCGTTTATCTATGGAAAATACTGGTTCATACGTGAGCACTTCTCTCTGTAATAATTAAATCAATTATGAATTTGTAAAAAAAAAAATAACAAATTTAATTATCAATTATCTTTCAACAAAAGTAAAATAAATAAATGATTGATGAGTTAATATTGGTTTCTTCACAAACTTTGCTGGAAATGTATTATTAAAGTGTTAATTTGGTTCTGGCCTGATAAGTTTGGACTTAGCTGTCAGACTCACGAAGTGTTGTTGTTGCTGCTGACTGCTCCGTAAATTTACGATTACTGTGGTGAGGGCACGTCCCATAACGTGAGTGCAAGGGGTAGCCGCTCCTGGTCAATGTGAGTATCTTCACAGGCCGTTGAAGGTAGGCGTCTAGTGTTGATTACAAGCTCTGAGCCACAGGTTCGTCTTCCAAACTGATATTGTAGACTGGTACCCCAAATGGTCTTGTAGACTCGTACCACGAACTGTAGAGGAAAACAAAGGCCTCTGCTAAGTTTTATGTTCTCTGATACAAACCAGGCGTCTTCTCGCTGTCTCTTCCAACGACTCTTTTTCTTAGCAATTTTACCCCCTCTGAGTATATGTGACAGAGTTATGTAAATAGATTACATGTATCAACACGTTTTTGCTCACACCTGGCTTCCACGTTGCTTTCTTATTAGTATGCACGATTTGTTAACGCAGAACCTCGTACTTCTATATCTGTCAAACTCTTATTGTAGCCACGCCTATTTTTTTCTTTTCTCTATTGTCTTACAGGCACTAGAAATGTTTATAAACAGACCGATTAACTAGTCCACGACGGGACAGGTAAACAGCTAGCGAGTAAGAGCCATTAACTGAATTATAACGCCAGCGATTGGGCAACCGTTGTAATAGTGACAGGTCAGACTATGACGCGTGTAGAGAGAGGGGACGGGTCGTATATTTGTAGAATCAAGAGCGATAATTCAAAAGTCATACCTTTTGATAAGTGCACTTTTTCAGGGGGAGTTAAGCGATTGTAGAATAAGGGGCAGATAACCAAGTTACCGACCGCATCGTTCGTTCGTGAACGTAATTAGCTACAGACGAGACGAGATCAAAAGACTAGTTGTTCGTTGGAGACGTCTACGGTCGGCATAAGGGTAAAATTTAACTTTGATTCAGAATCGAACCGCAGATTTGCCCAGAATACGGGTTAAGGCGTGAAATCTGGCAATCGCCAGCGAATTTCTACCTAAATCATATATATACCTCATCCTTTAAACTCAGTTTATCTAGTAGCCACAGAATTTTTCAGAACATCTAGCTTCGATTTCTAGACCATTTGTATTAGTGGAGTTTCTTAGTTTTCGTTGAAGATAGTTTTTGACTTTTGTGTTGCGGTAAATATTTATACTAGCATTTTGAGGGATTTAATTGTTAAGTTCGTCATTTATATTTCACTAGGATTTTTTGTGTTAATTGACTAGCGAATTACAATAACATATAGCAAATTTTTAATTTAATTACTCGCTATCACCAAGAGAAAAGAGATAATTTAATTGACTAGTAAATGCACTAGGCAATGTAGTACTGACGAAATATATATTTATCTCTAATCCATTATATGTGTATTTTTGTAAATGACTAGAATTTATTTCACGGGTTAATGAGAACGATAAAATAAGATATACCCTTGTGGTTTCTAATTAAAGTTAATAACCGAGTGGATAATAATAAATTATACCGTTACCGGGGTTGGAATAGAATACTATATTGTGATTACATGTTTGTATTTTCTTCCTATAAATCTAGTATGGGTCACAACCCAAAACCTACCAGCTGCCTAAACCTGAATCGGAAAGAACGGGTCTAAGTCCAACAGTATCAAAAACATTCTTATACAAAATACCGGGTCTTCGAGGTTGACCTGTTTGGCCCTTTTGTTTCATCCAGAAAGAGAGAGAGAGAGTACCAATAAAAGACTATAAAAATAGAATTTAACTGGATATATAGCTACCCAGCGTTCTTTTCCATTATTTTCATTTACATTCAGCCTGCTTTGGCGAAGTTATAAAATTTAACATTACCCGACTACCGACCAATGTGTTGTGAAGAGGATTTATCCAGAAAAGATTTATCTACCTGACTGTTGCTGTCATCTTTGACGGAGTTTCAAACGTCGATTTATTGGTTGTATGTTTTTCACCCTGGTCAAGGTTAGGGAACTATGTCTTAACTTTGCTGTGTCAGGTTGATTAGGGGTTATCTCCCTTTTTGGTTCATTCATTGGGTTTGACGTTTTTTGAGAAAAGGGTCAAAGGTAAACAGTTCTGGGCTATGTGCCATGCGCAGTTGGAGAGCGCAAAATTAGACTTCCGTCAGGTAGAGAGGTGAACTGGTTTCTGTGGGACGTGAATGTCCGTTGTATTCTGGGGAAGGAAAATCTTCGAAGTGACTGCGTTGTCAGTTTTCCCCAGTGATTTACTGTACGTCAGAAATGACGACAGTGTTGTTTCTTATGTTCTGAGGATTCGTTTCAAGGTAACACCGACTTTATCATTACTACGCATTCGGTTGCAGAATTTGTTAAAGGCTTACCTAGCCTGTGAGAACAGCTCACAGTTCCTGTAATGCAGAACTTATATATGTGCTCAAGGTAGCTATTTAAGACTATTCGTCTTCATGTGATCAGAAGTCCAGTGACGAAGTTATATATGGTGGAAACCGCAGGTTGGCGGTATATTTATACAAACATTATAGCAGGGTTTATGCAACCTGCTTATGAAGAGTACACAGCTGACGTTATATCGAAGCCTGTGTAATGGCCACTATTCTACCGCATGAAAATATGCACCTGGCGTGTTATGCCAAGTTGAACGACGGCCCTGGTAATAGGATTACATGAGTTAAGGGCTCGTCTTTTGTATGACGGAGTTATTAAGGTATCTGACGCTTTCAGTCAGGGATACCAAAGCGGCCATATGAACTGTACGTTAAAGGACATACCACTATTGACCATGCCCACATATTTGAATGTTTACCAGCCTTAGAATGCCTGATATGTACCAAGCCATTTCAGTTAACATGATGTACATGATCCTGTTTACATTGACTGTTCCTGTGTGATACTACTGTTAGTGCTGTGAATAAATGTATGAACTGGTACCGGTAGTTGCAACCATCATTGGCTTCTGTACGAGTGTGACTGGGTGCATTGTTTACCATATATGATCCTAAACGCATTCGCGTCTGCACACACCCATGTCTCACATCATCATCATCATCGTACAAGAACCATGTATGCTGTCAGCGTGAGTGACCCAGATCTTCACCGCACCATTACACTGCTCGGGTGACATCGACACGCATACCTGGCCAACTACACATCGACATTTGCCTCACGCTTAAAAAACAACTAACACTGACATTCTTTTTAACTATCGAATATTTCAAGCTACTGTACACTATGAACATTAGATCTCGAAAGTGTTTTCTTAACTGGACTAATTGCTGTGACATGAACAGATTCAATAAACAGTAACAAAGCAAGCGTTCCCCAAATAAGAGGATTAATCAGTAAATTTGAGGAACTGGGGCTTGTTTTGGCAAAAAAGAAAAACCCAACACTAGATCCGTTGTGTGTACCAAGGAGTTCTGTTCCAGACGTTGTAAATCAGCAATTAGGTAAGCGAGATTGAAATGTGGCCACATGTTTGTCAGAGCGAGAGAAAGCAGGAGTGAATAATTCTTCCATTTGTATAATCATTATACTCACTTTGTTTTTTTTTTCTTCTTATGTTTGCTAATACTGTTCATTTTTTCAGGATATATTAATTAGAAACTCTGTTCTTGACAGTATATTCAAATTTTATACCAAAGTGCTAAGCTTTGACCTTTTGGGGGTTATTATCTTCTTCTAGCGGGATCTTGTCTCAACAGAGGGAATCGCACTTATGTGTCTATTTCTTTATTAATTCTGTAACATATGATTTTTTTATATTTGATATTTAATACTAAATGTTGTGAAGTTTTCTTTATGATAAATAAACTTAACATAAAACTGTATTACCTGTGTCGGTCAGCTCGGCCCAATATCCCTACTCCATTAATATAGTTTCACGTTTGTGCGTCTAATTGTCGTCACTTGTCTGTATGTGTGTGTATGTGAGTGGTTATAGTGTATATGTTAATATATACAGAAAGGTGAACTGTCTGATAAACAAATCACAGTCGTAAAAGATAGGCTGGACTAGAGTATCTTCTCAATCCAGGGACAGACTCTACCTTTTTCACCATTTCACTCGTGAAATCTATTTATTTACCTTATCTCTCACCGAGTTACCACTCTTTCCAGTTCTATTCAGACGGGACCAGAATCTATCTTAATCACCTATCTAAAATTTACGACAGTATACAATATAGCTCAGTGGGTATAATATAAATTCACCATTACTTTCAGTTAGTCTGAGATAAAAGTATGTCTGGACAGCGGAGAATGCAATGGCTTGTGCCTGGGCGAACATGTCTAAGTATACATGTAACTTATTTCAGATGATAATAAATATATACACATGATGTTATCATCATCCACTCCTTGCTCCATTCGGAGTCTGAGGTTACCTCTGCTTTTGGTTCCCTATGAGAACTAGCATGAAGCAATCACCAGCGCTTTGCTGTGGTGGTTCATGAATATATCATTTTCACATGCTGAGGTTGCCAGTCTCGTATGGACCTGCATAACCACTAGCAAGTGCAAAGATGCCAAATTCAAAGTATAAAATATATGTTACAACTCACCCCAATAGCTGGGAGATCTAGAATGTTTGCTCAGTAGAATAGTCTTGGCAACTTGATCAAGATGCCTCAAACACGCGTCTGTGGTATTATTTCTATTTAAAATCCCTCTGTGACTTGTGAGTGGTCCTGTAGAATCCGATTTCCATATTAATATTGACTAGTTTTCTACTGATGTTTCAGAAGCTGCTCTAATACGATTTTGTGTCCAGTCCTGTAGTTCAGAATTCTAACTCTATTCTTTCCTTGCTTTTTCTGGGCTGTTTACTTTGACGATCTTGGAATGCAGTGTCGCATAGCTCGAATTGTGCTACGTTATATCGCAGTTTTCCTGTCCACGCGTCCATATTGTTATCTGACCGGCTTCCAGTCAGAATGAATGTATATTTCTTGCTCTCATTTGATCCAATCCATGAGCAAGAAATGAAGTGGGTTGGAGATTTAGTTATTACCTTCACGCTCGTGTTTTAAAGTATCATTTTCAAATTTGAACACACAACCTCCTCCATATATGGCATAGCCCTTTCCGTTACTCTTAGGTAACCTTTCAAATAAGATTTGTAACCTCATCTGCAAGATAGTGGCCTCGCTAATTTGTCTCCCCAGACGGGTTTACCTGTAATAATTACTACATAAATTTCTGGACGGAAGTGCGTATGCAATTATCACCCGTACTATCGCGTGTCCCAGAAGGATAAGCAGCAACATATCGTTGCACACATAAATTTCTGACAGACAACATCTGGTCTTCCTTTTGTATTTTCCGCCAAAGTGTCTGAACGCGTATGTAGCAAACAATTCCCCAAGACGGGCATGCGTGTGTGGCGGAAAGAATTACGTAGAAAGTCAACAATTACTTTCACGTTTATCGTATGAAGTAAATCTGGTTCAACTACTTAAGCGAGTACAATTAATCCTTACGGATGTTCAATTAGCCGTGAAATGACACGATCGCTGTATGGACAGAGGTAACAAATCTAAAGAGTGGCGCGGCAGAATTTAATGTGTGGAAAAATGAAGAAATAAATAGATAGTGGCAGAGAGAGAGAGAGAGAGAGAGAGAGAGAGAGAGAGAACGAACGAACGAACGAACGAACGAACTTTATTTTCAAAGGGTTTAGAATTGGGCACGCAGGCCCGTCTAACATTC
Source organism: Oreohelix idahoensis (assembly GCA_024509875.1). Classification (NCBI taxonomy): domain Eukaryota; kingdom Metazoa; phylum Mollusca; class Gastropoda; order Stylommatophora; family Oreohelicidae; genus Oreohelix; species Oreohelix idahoensis. The sequence continues at coordinate 122,868 of JAMPIV010008748.1, forward strand.
TGCCCTTCCTTTCTCTCATCTTCCATACTGAATCCATTTATTCTCACACGTATCCTAAATATTACTTAAATAATAAAATAACAAAAAAAGTACAATAAAATAATATCCCAACATTGTAACAGTACAATAACAGTTACACAGATTTACAGATGCGTATCATAATTTATACTAAACAGGACAAAATTAACTTTAAAACCTACATATGATGTTATGTAATTATTTAAGAACATAACGAAATTAGGGTGGCATATAATCTGCACTCATGATGTATTTGAAAAGTCTGTGATTGAATGAATATGGACTAAGAGTATTTTTTAAGTCGTGTGGAAGAGTATTCCACAGATGAGCAGCAGAAAAAGCTAAACTTTTCTTGAATAAGTCGAGCCTAGGCTTGGGCATGTGTAATTTATTTAAGCGTTGACTGCGTCTTCCGCTGTATTTGAAAATAGGCCACAGATACGTTGGAGCATTCTGTGACAAGATTTTGTGAATAAATTTGGCTTTGTTGAAGAGAAGGCGCTTTCTTAGTGGTAATATGTTAAGATATGTATATGCGTCTACACACTGTGTGAGGTTTTTGTCTGAAATTAGGCGCACTGCACGTTTTTGTAATGAATAGAGTCTTTTAGTGTTGGACATGGTGCAGCCATCCCAAATTGTGGAACAATAGTCTAGATGTGTTTGTATCTGGGATGTATAGAACATTTTTCGTGTCTCCTCATCTAGGAAATGTTTGATTTTAGCTAACTGGTAAACTTTTTGTGCCGTTTGTTTGGTCAGTGCTTGTACATGCGAATTCCAACTTAAATGTTGGTCAATTATGAGTCCTAGTGTTTTATATTCATTTACATTTTCAATTAAAGAGGTTCCAATGTAGAGCTGAAGTGTGGTTTTCGGCGAGTTTTGTAATTTTTGTCTAGTTGATATTATCATACATTTTGTTTTATTGATATTTATTTGCATGCAGTTTTCATTGCTCCACTTAATAAGATTGTCTGTGTCGCTTTGTAATAATATTTCTAGCGTGTTGCAACTTTTATCACTAGTATAAATGGTACAGTCATCGGCAAATAGGTCGCAGGATGAGTGCTCGATGTGTAGTGGAAGGTCATTTATGTAAATGGAAAAAAGTAGAGGGCCGAGAATAGAACCCTGAGGAACACCGGTGTCAATAATAGCTGGGTTTGACAATGAGTTATTGTACCACACTACTTGCTGTCTGTCGGACAGGAATGATTTAAGTAATGTCACTAGTTTAAAGTTAACTTTCATTGTTTCTAATTTTCTTATTAAAACAGCGTGATCTAACATATCAAATGCTTTCCTAAAGTCTACAAAGATTGCTCCACATATGTTATCGTTATTTATGTTTAGGTGCAAGTTGTCTATCATCTTAGTTAGAGCTGTGTGGCATGAATGCTTTTGTCGAAACCCTGACTGACTGTCAATTAGCAAGTCATTGCTAACTAGGTAATGTAGTGTTGCTTTATGTATGTGTTTTTCTAGTGGTTTAGAAAGCGATGATAAAAGAGAAATTGGTCTATAGTTACCAAGATTACTGTTATCTGACGAGCCAGGTTTGAAGAGAGGATATACTTTGGCAATCTTAAAGGCCGAAGGAAAATAACTTTTAGCGATACATTGATTATATATAAAAGTTAGTGAATCACTAATAGCTGGTGCGGCGTAACGCAGTATTCGATTACTAATTCCGTCAAGCCCTGATGAGCTATTATCTTTAAGGCCAATAAGATAGTTATACACTTCATTAACTGTCATAAAAGGAATGTCGGGTGGAACTGAGTTTGTGCATTTGTTCTCACAGAATGCTGAAAGTTTGTCTAAGTCACTAGAGGAAGGTGGTATTGTGGATTTCAGACTGTTTATTTCTGCTTGAAAGTGATTGCTGAAGTCGGTGCAAGTAAATGAAGTGTTGGAAGAGAATGAGTCTGGTGAATTACGTTTTTTCGCTAAGGTGTTAATTGCCTTCCATATTTCCTTACTATTTGATTTGTTCTGAACCATATTTCTAAAATGATTTTTCTTTTCTTTCCGAATTAAATATTGAACCTTGTTCCTGTATACTCTGTATGTGTTGAGGTCCTTATTTTTGTGCGCTTGATCTCTCTGCCTCATAGCCTCCAACACTTCCTGCGTGATCCACGAGATTTTAATTGTCGTTTGACGCGAATTTCCTTTGCTGGTACGTGCGTGTCAAAAACATTATAAAAAATTTTTGTCCAGTATTCAATAGCGTCATCCGGATCAGGAAGTTGGTAAACACGATCGAGAGGTGCAGTTAGCAAGTGATTTAAAAATAATTCCTTACTGAAATGTTTGAAACTTTTAAATTTGATACTTACATGTTTATTTTTTGGAACTTTACATTTATTCTTTGACCATGTACAGCATACTGAATAGTGGTCACTCATTGCAATATTAGGGACAGAGCATTCTATGATGTTTTCTGGGCAAGTTACGTAGATGTGGTCGATTAGTGTGGTTGATGCTTGTGTTACTCTTGTAGGCTGGTTAACTATTTGTTTTAAGTTGTACGATAATATTATATTTTTCCATGTTAGATTTGAATTGTGTATATCGATGTTGAAATCACCAAGAAGAACAACCTCCTTGACTGTGGCAAATACATTGTCCATCATTATGGTGAAATCTTCGTACCATATAGGTCCTGCACTAGGATTTCGATAAAGATATCCCACCAGAAATGGGCCCTGATTCGGTAGTTGAAGTAACAAGAAGAGACATGGTACGCAACCAGACGATACGTCAAGGCCTAAAATGCCACCCCATACAGACCCAAGTAGAACAGTCCCAACTAAGATGGTTTGGCCATGTCTGCAGAATGGGAGAAGATCGGCTACCACGACAAGCATGGGAAACAAAGAGCCAGGGATCCAGACCTCCAGGACGACCCAGAGTCCGCTGGGAGGACAAAATTAGACAATCTTTGAAGGACCGAGGACTAGAATGGAACCAGGCCAGGAAGAAGACAGCTGATAGAATGGTCTGGCGCTCTCTCTTCCAAACCTCTACACCTCACGGTAGAAGGGGAACGACTAAGTAAGTAAGGAAATATAAACTGTTATACCTGTTTCTTGTTTTTTGCTTGCGTCTCGCTGAATAGTTTTAAAACCATTTAACGCAATGTCATCGTCTGTTATTCTGTCATTTAGGCGACTTTCTGAAAGTCCAAAAATGTGAAAATTATTACTTAGAATGTATGTAAGTTCGGGGAGTTTACCTAAAAGATGGTAAATATTTAGATGACCAAGTCGTAGACCATCCTTGTGAAGCCACGGTACATAATTACCAGCCATGTTTGTATAGTAAAAAGAAATATATATTTAAAAAAAAAAAAAAAAAATTTAAAAATTACAAGTTAACAAACAGTTATGCAGTCAAAAAAGCGCAAAATATTTTTACGAAGTAATACTTCACCAAGGAAGTGGAATTCAAGGAATGAGAAATTGCAGAAAATACAATATTAAAATGATTAATACAACTAATAAAAAACAATTTCAACTGAGTATATGAAAATTGTCACAAAACAATCAGGCATACAACATATCACACCAGAACTGCTCAACGCAACAAAGTGAAGTTAAACGAGAGATGGAAGAAATTAATAATAGTCACAAGTCAGACAAGTATACAACACTTCACACCTTAACACCGAAAATTCTAACAAATTGAAGCTATGCGTGATAATAAGAAATTTAAATTGTAACGAAATAAGTAATCAAAGAAAAATTTTTTTTGAGGATATTAACCGATAAACTATTAAAAGTTCTGATTATTACCGTTGTATTAAAAAATCAACAAATGTTCAAATGGAGTGAAGGCTGTAGTAACAGAGATTTAGTGAAGCAAAGTGTTTGTTCGTCAATAACTGACGTCTCTGCCGGGCAGATAATAGGGGTGACGTTGGGCAGACATCATTAATGCTTGTCTAAGTGACGCAGGGCTGAATTGCATCAGATAGACAAGTTCAGGGTTCCACTGAGGACGATAATAAGAACTAGGGGAGGAAGCATGGTGATCTCTGATTTCTTCCGTCCTTGTTGTAGTGTTGGTAGGAGGATTCTGAGCCTGGGACATTGGAATACTGTTGGTAGAGGTACCTGAGTAGGGCTGCCTTGTGACTAATGGGGGAAACATGGTATCATAAGATTCGGCTTCCTGATTGAAAGTGGCGTTGTGATAGCTGGAAGGCTGCCTGCTTGCAATAGGTGTGCTTCTTTGAGGGGTAGATGGGGTTTGTGATGTATTGTAATTATAGGTTGAAGTCTCAGTAGATTTCGTTGCATTCTCTATATGGGTTGAGCTGTCTTGTTGTGTCCTTTCTGGATATTTTATGTTTTTTGGCCAGGATGCTGCTTCCCAGTGTGGATGTGTGAATTTGATCTCTGTAGAGTCGTTTCTTAGGTGCTCCTGAGTTAGATGTAAAGAATGGAGTATTGTTGATGAAGCCAAGGCCGTTTTGTTTACAATAGTTCTGTAGTTTTGTGTTGTAAGTGTCCGCTGTGCGACGCTGAAACCCATAGCATGGTGGTATGATTGATGAAATAAAGATGGAGGCTTTGGGAAATTTTTGTTTTATTGTAGCCACCAATCCTGGGGGGTTTAGGCTCTGCTCATTCATGATATCATTAATTCCTACGTGTAGTGTTGTTTTTGTTATCTTGTGATTAATATCGAACTTATTAATTATGTCCAGTAGTCTTTTAATACCAGCCCCCGGCACTGTCATAACTGAAACGATGTCTTCTCTTGTAGTGGACATTCTTTCACAATAAATACCTTTCAAGAGGGAGTCACCAATTACAATATGTGTAACGTCACTACGTATTTCTTCACTTTGTTTTCTATTAGATTGATGCTGCTGCCTTTTGTGGTGTTCTTTTTGTGGACTGTCGTGATGGGTCTGAGATATGTGAATTTGGTTTTCGGGCACTGGAACGTTGTCTGATAGGGATGCTGATACCTGCTCATTTTCTGTTGAATAATCCTCAAGAACTTGAAATCTGTTGGTAATTTTGACTCCAATGGGATATGTTGTGTTTGTGAGTTGTGACCGCGTAAACCGTAAGTTTTCAGATACAGGCTATATTAACATATAAAATAAATTTTTATAGAAACAGAAGATTAAAAAAAGTCTTGGCGCAGATGTTTAATTAAACCAGGTTAGCTTCGAAAAGCCACGCATTATTTTAGGCTAAGCTTCGCTTCGTAACGCCAAGCATTGGTCACGTGATTTCCCACCAATGGTTAGGCTGAGTCTTTTTTCCCCAGAATGAACAAGACACGAAGCCATTTTTTTTAGTCAGTAATGAATTTAGAGCGGTGGAGACAAGACGTAATTCTCTTTGCTCAGTGATATTCTATAGAGGAGATTGACTTCGCACAATTAATGCAACTGTGTAACTTCGAAATGTGGAATGTGATGATTTGTGAATTCACGAGAAAACGTAAGTAGTGCTAAGAATTGCATGCAATAACTGTTAGAGCCCACAGTCATAACTGAAACGGAGCTACGCTCGAAAACTGGGTAAAGAATTGTAAACCCAGGCATATATCTGAACCTTTTACCAAGAATGAAGGTCCTTAAGCTGAGAGAAAGTCAAACTAAGGAATACTAATGAATAAGAGAAAGTTTGGCTCTTCATTGAAATGAAGAGATAAGAAAAACGTGAAATCTAGACCACATAACAAATAAACGGTGGGAACACTAGAAGGATTGGGTGAGGAGCCACGCCATGTTTTATCGGAGGCGGGCAGTGGGGGCAACTTGAAAAAGATTACGAGATGGCAATAAGGAATATTGCATCATTAAAATAATGCATTGACTTTTTATGCTTGTTTTAATTAAATGTCAACATGCTATTATGCAAATTTGGTGTGGTTACCATTTGACTTAACCCAGTTCTTGTTGGAAATTGAATAAACATTTGTTTCATTGAACACAAATGCTGTTGACGAATCATATGTTTGCAGTTAGCCATCATACCAATTATTAAAGGATCATGCCAAAGCTAATCGTTGCAGGTGCAACACAAATAATAACCATATGCTCTAAAAATAAAACATCATAGAGGATTGTCCCCGAACCTGGTAAATTCCTGTAAGTCTGTAGAGAGAAATCATCACCTCTAGCAGGCTAGCTAGTAATCAAAATCTAATACTCTCGAGTTAAACAGCAACCCCCCACTACCCTGCCACAGAGTGTCCCCCCTCTCGTGTTATTTGTGCACAATTATTGGTGGGACCTTTTTGCTTATGTATGCGGTATTCTTCGACTAAGGATGGATCTGGTTGTTTATCCTTATTTGAGAAGTCTCTCTGGCAGTTTTTCTAGGGGGCCCATGTCCTTCATGCAAGAAATTGTGCTAGGGCAGAAAGTATAACTAGGGGTCATCCCTGTTTAAGAAGTTCTTTTTCTTGAGCGATGTACTGTATAGTGCGAGACATGAGAATCACCAATTTAAACTTCGTAGCGTATCCTCCATAATTTTGATTAGCTCGATGTAAGCACGACACAGTAACTTCGTGGTGTCCTCTTTTTGTCTTTGAGACATAACGTTTGAAAGCTTTTCTGGATCGGTATATTTTTCATGTCCCATGGGGTATTCGATTGGCCAACGAAAGGTCTACGAAATTGTAGGGGTGTCCTGTTATTTATAGCCAATTTACTGCAGAAGGTAGAATTTCTGATTCACTTGTATTCAGCAATGAAATGTCCCGTTGTCGTAGTTAACGTCCAGAAATCATTGTGTCAAAGTGGGGGGCATTAGAAACAGCAGAGTCCCATTTTAGTGTTTTCTAACTCAACATCAGTTACAATTTTTGCAGATTACTTTTAATTCCTTCAAATTCTGTTTCTATGCCATGATTCGATAGCTGCGGCAGTCCCCTGGGTCATAATTTTGTTCTTAGTGTGATAAAGGTGAACTTTGAGATAGGGTGTTGTTATAACGCATCTACTAGTGCACCATTTATGTCTGTTCTTGACTCTATAAGTCCTGTTTCGTAGTATTTTAATAGACAATGAAACGAAATGCCTCGTACTGAAAGGTGTTCTGGAATGTTATAGTTACACATTTTCCATGACTGTGATAGCTTCAAGTATACCGGACCCGGGTTCTACAACCTTTAAGTTTTACGTGAATAGCCCTCTCATTTGTTCAACAGCATAGTTTTTTTATGGTCGTTGGTCCTTAAAACGAGCGATCCCTGGGGGCCCACTGTTAACTGCGAACTAACGCCTTCTTCCAAGCATGACATTGTTACATTCCACAGGGGTTTGTGTTAATCGTTGAGGAACTGATAGAGTAAACCGGGAAAATTTTATGAGGCTTCCCAGCAACGCTTGACCAACAACTGACCTCTTGCTTTGGCGAAGGTCACATTCGGATGAGTCATGTAGTCATTGTTGAAAATATCCTCCAATAACATAGAGAAAAAACTGATACACATTTCAACGGTATTCTGTAAAATGTTACACATTAAAATAACAAAATATCATGTTTAAAAAATTTATGACCGTTCAATACCCCCAATACCAATATACTGATATAAAAATCCACGGAATGTGACTTAAACTTCCTTAAACATTCTACGAAATGTGAGAGCAGATCAAATACACGTCCGTCCATGACGAAGGAAACGAAGAAAAAAGCGAGCGAGAGAGAGAGAGAGAGAGAGAGAGAGAGAGAGAGAGAGAGAGAGAGAGGGAGGGAGGGAGGGAGGGGGAGAGAGAGGGAGAGAGAGAGAGAGAGAGAGAGAGAGAGAGAGAGAGAGAGAGAGAGAGAGAGAGATACGAACGAGCAATTATGTGACATCGATGACAAAAATAAATTCTCATCTGTTGTTTGGGCACATTTGTAAAACACGATGACGAAATTCTCGTCTGTTGTTTGTAAAACACGATGACGAAATTCTCGCCTGTTGTTTGTAAAACACGATGACGAAATTCTCGTCTGTTGTTTGTGAAACACGATGACGAAATTCTCGTCTGTTGTTTGTAAATACGCCACGATGTAACGCAAATTCTCGTCTGTTGTTTGTGAAACACGATGACGAAATTCTCGTCTGTTGTTTGTGAAACACGATGACGAAATTCTCGCCTGTTGTTTGTGAAACACGATGACGAAATTCTCGCCTGTTGTTTGTGAAACACGATGACGAAATTCTCGCCTGTTGTTTGTGAAACACGATGACGAAATTCTCGCCTGTTGTTTGTGAAACACGATGACGAAATTCTCTTCTGTTGTTTGTGAAACACGATGACGAGATTCTCGTCTGTTGTTTGTGAAACACGATGACGAAATTCTCGTCTGTTGTTTGTGAAACACGATGACGAAATTCTCGTCTGTTGTTTGTGAAACACGATGACGAAATTCTCGTCTGTTGTTTGTGAAAAACGATGGCGAGATTCCCGTCTGTTGTTTGTTAAACACGATGGCGAAATTCTCGTCTGTTGTTTGTGAAACACGATGACGAAATTCTCGTCTGTTGTTTGTAAAACACGATGACGAAATTCTCGTCTGTTGTTTGTGAAACACGATGACGAAATTCTCGTCTGTTGTTTGTGAAACACGATGACGAAATTCTCGTCTGTTGTTTGTAAAACACGATGACGAAATTCTCGTCTGTTGTTTGTAAAACACGATGACGAAATTCTCGTCTGTTGTTTGTAAAACACGATGACGAAATTCTCGTCTGTTGTTTGTGAAACACGATGACTCATTCATCCATTAGCTTTTCCGCTCCTTATGGAGCATAGCCGTTCTCACCAAGCCTTCCTGTCCTGTGCCATCTAATCATTTTCTGTCTAAGTCTTCCTTTCGTGTCTGTCTAAGTCTTCCTTTCGTGTCTGTCTAAGTCTTCCTTTCGTGTCTGTCTAAGTCTTCCTTTCGTGTCTGTCTAAGTCTTCCTTTCGTGTCTGTCTTCTTTTCGTGTCTGTCGAAGTCTTCCTTTCGTGTCTGTCTAAGTCTTCCTTTCGTGTCTGTCTAAGTCTTCCTTTCGTGTCTGTCTTCCTTTCGTGTCTGTCTAAGTCTTCCTTTCGTGTCTGTCTAAGTATTCCTTTCGCGTCTGTCTAAGTCTTCCTTTCGTGTCTGTCTACGTCTTCCTTTCGTGTCTAAGTCTTCCTTTCGTGTCTGTCTAAGTCTTCCTTTCGCGTCTGTCTAAGTCTTCCTTTCGTGTCTGTCTAAGTCTTCCTTTCGTGTCTGTCTTCCTTTCGTGTCTGTCTTAAGTTTTACTTTCGTGTCTGTCTAAGTCTTCCTTTCGTGTCTGTCTAAGTCTTCCTTTCGTGTCTGTCTAAGTCTTCCTTTCGTGTCTGTCTTCTGTTCTCTTCTCCGCGGGTATATCGGTTGCTCCCTGTTTCTTTTACTCTGGGGGATTCTAGAAAAAGGACTGTCTTGTGACGCTAATGACACGTGTCCTCAATGTTTATCCTACACAATGCCGCTTGTTCCTAACCTCTCTTATTCCACTACTTATTTCCAACACTTCCACATTGGTGATCTGGTCATACTTTGTGAATCCTATTCTACGTAAGCTTTCATATATGAAAGGCTGTAACTTATTATCTGTAATTTTTGCTGTCCATGTTTCATAGCCTTACAATAGGATTGTCTTGACATTTGAGCTAAATATTATAGTTTTTGTGTTGGACTTGATTCACATTTTAGTCTGCGACCACATATACTAGCCGCCATTAAAAACGCATCGCATTAGTTTATGAACCACAACTCGTTGTGCTAAATTTAAAATACATGAAACCACTGATTTTACATTTCTGATCCATTTACTAACCCAAATTTGCTGTATTATTAAACATGAGACAATTCAGAACCGGCTCCTAAGCAGTTGTCAACCCTAGGTGTAAAAACAAAAGTCGCAATCACTTTTATTTCAGTCACAGCCATCATTAATACCATGTATGACGGTCATTGGTGGTACCTGTCGCCCGAAATCGCTGGTTCAGCCTCACTATAGTGGACTGGTCACAATTGAAATGTCTGGCAACATCTCTGGTCGCCATTCCACTGCTGAGTCGGCATCACCAACCAGCTTGCCATCGCTGTTGGGACGACAGTCGAGGCATGACAAAAACATTAACAGACTTTCTTTCGATGAAAACAGATAATGGCTTTTTACTCGCTGAAACTTGACTAATGCGTGTGCCAAATTTCAATGTGATTCGACTTTTAATAAAGCCAGAATTTATCAAAAACCTTGTTTTGCACGTGAAGCAAATTTGAAGTAAACATCACATCGACAGTTGAGTGGGAATACATGAACTTCATCACTTGCACACTTTCGGGGTTTGAAAATCGCTCACGTGCATAAAAATTTCAACAGTGAAAACATGTCACGATTTCGATGCGTTTTTAATGGCGGCTAGTATAGTTCTCTGCAGTGCTGTTAAATTATTTATCTGTCATCACTACCCCCCCCCCCCCCCCCATATTCATTGAATGGTTTGTGAACCTTCCTCATTTTTTGCCTGTTGTTGTATTCTGTAGTCTCTTCAGACAATCATGGATTGTAGTTTTGTTATCTTGTGCATTGTTCCAATTAATTTATAGGGGCTAATTTCATTGCTTGAGTAATGATTCCGTTAGCCTGGTTTTTGTTTTCTGACTCTCCTGTTAAAGTTAGATGTTGAAGTAGCTGTCTACTCTGGTGTTCCATATACCATGGCCGGTCTAACATTTCCTGTGTACAGCCGTTCCAGTATATGAAGGTCTGTGCCCCAAGCGATTCTAGCTAGTTTTTTTCAGGCATTATCTGTCTAGTTTTTTGTTGGCACATCAGTTGTCTTTGTCCAAATTAGTCGTCTGCTATAGAGTGTAATTCTAAGATACAATCAATCAATCAGTCAATCAATCAGTCAATCAGTCAATCAACCAGTCAGTCAATCAATCAATCAGTCAATCAAACAGTCAATCCATCAGTCAATCAATCAGTCAATCAATCAGTCAATACCCTTTAGCCCTCCTATTTCACGCCATCAAGTTCTCCCCACGTCCTCCTCATCATTCATCAACCCAGACATCTTTCCTCTTCTCTAGGTTTCTTCATGCGCCACCTGTCCATAGGACCTACTTATGTCTTGGACGGCTGAATTGACTTATATTCTGTATTTGACGTATCTGTATTGCTTGTTAAGGTTTTGGTTGTAAAATTTAAAAAAATATGGGGTAACAAGCCCATGCCCAACCCTCCTTACTTGCTTTTTACGACATGTATGGAAGGGTACAGTGCTATTATTCTTTGCTCCCCTCTTTGGTCCCCGGTAACACACGGGTGAGTTCCAAGACACGTGGGAATGTTATCTTCTGATAGGTCAGGTCCATTCAGTTTCAGTTTGACAGTGAGTTGCTTGTTAGAGACTGTGAAAGTTGCACTCATTTCATTGATGTCCAGTCATTCTCGTGTCCATTTATCTAGTATGTCTAAGGCTTCTTGTGCCCTGTTATTTTGATATTTTCTTCTGTCACCCCGTAATGCTAGGTCACCTAGCGAACTTTCAACCCACTTATTTGATCCAGTACGTCAGTGATACAAACCATAAATATTGTTGGTGACATCACGCTGCTTTGGGGTACTCCGTTTTCTAATTTCATTCTATGGCTTAGGTGTCCTTATATTAGCATTTTGACATTCATATTCTAAAGGAAGTGGTGTACCCATGTGTACATCCGCACACAGATTCTATATTTTTCAATAGTTTGTTTTACTTTATCTCATCTCTCCACACTTTATCAAAAGCTTTCATCATGTCTACCCTGGCTGACACCATGTGTTTCTTTTTTCTAGAAAGCATCTTCAGTCTCCTGGGCGATATATATCATTTAGTTCTCTATTGGCCTGGAGTCTAACATAATCCACTGCTTTCTTTCTTCTAAGTGCCATAAGTCCGGTGTTGGCTAGTTTTTCCACCAAAAATTACTGTCCAACTGAGAAAGCTGATGGGTCTGTAACGCAATAGTGTCAAACTATATTTTATCTATTTTTCTGTCTCCCAATATTTCCCTTGCCTCTATTTTCCTGTTGTCACGATATTTTCCATGACTCATCCATCTTCTCACCAAAATGGTCATTCAAAGTTTATTGTTATTTCGTTATCTTTATAATTAGGTTTCTTTGTTCATTAATTTTCATACAGTTGGAAGTCTCATTAGACCACACAGATCCCTCCCCCCTTTTTTTCCCTCCCCCCCCCCCTTCCCAATTGTAAAGAACCGGAAGTTAAAATGGTATAGTCACATATTAAGATCAAATGCGATTTTACAGATTTCCTTCAAGGCATAATACCAGGTAAAACAGGACTGAAAAAAGGGGGGGGGGGAGAGAGAGAGAGAGAGAGAGAGAGAGAGAGAGAGAGAGAGAGAGAGAGAGAGAGAGAGAGAGAGAGAGAGAGAGAGAGAGAGAGAGAGAGAGAGAGAGAGAGAAAAAAAAGCAATAGAGCAAGAAATTGATGATAGACAGCAGACATTGTGGACACATCTATTTGTCATGGAACTAGTCAGAGAAACAATCACTTGACAAATATGGCGACGACTAGTTAAGCGTTCATCATCTGTGGTTCCCAAGTGACCAAGCGTAATGAGACACATCATTCACTCATCAGCTTTTTTTCATTCACTCATCAGCTTTTTTTAAGTAATCTTGACTTTTGCTATCTCTGGATTTCTTAATATTTTGTAGAATGTTTCCTGTAGTGCTTTTCTGTCCTGTTACTCAGCGCCCAAGACTCGCTTCCGTACAATAAAATTGGGTCGATATAGCATTCCTACACTCTTTATCTTGTATTCAAAGATAAGGATGTAATGCTCATAAGGTATTGACTAATTTATGGAATGATGTTTTTGTTTGACGTGTTCTGTCACTTCATAATCTCAGTCATTCATGTTCCACCTGATGTAATCAGAGTCAAGAGGGGGTGTCTTACGCATCCCCAGATAGTTGTATCATGAAAACTGTCAGTAAAGTTCCACTCGCTTGTGGATTTTACGTCACTGAATCCACGCGCTTTCAGACACTGGTTATATAAAGATAGTTGCTTATCCTTTACAGGACATGGCAATCAACTCCAGCTTTTATTGGCTGTTTTTGATTTTTCTAGGCAGGTTATATAAAAAAAAAATTTTAATTTATTTAATGTATAAGCAACTTTTTTTTTTAATGGTGGTTATATAAGCACCATTACAAAGAAAATTTTTATTTAAAAAATCAGCAGCTAATTTATTCTGTGATTGCCCGTCAGGCACCCGAAGCTCTCCATGTATTCATGTTTGAGTCCAAATCTCTGGAAACGTAAAAATTTGGAACATGTGAGCATGTTGTGAAAGGTTATGTGGTACAGGTAAGCACCTATGTTTTTTTTTTTCTTTCTTCTTCTTATTTATAATCGTATGCTTTCATATAACAAAACCATAAAGCTGACGGCATGTCCCAAGTTTCTGTGAGCAACGTAATTTTTCTTCCTTAAAAGAAGTTCGTTTAAGGTCATGTCACCACTTACAACATTTGCAAAGTTGGGGGAACAAACAAGGTTGTCGAAATAAGGAAACAAGCGGTAACAGTCATTTTCATTTGATTAAAAAACAGCTTGAAAATAAAAATAATAAAAAAAGTCGAACACACAAATCAAAATTTTTAACTCATTTACCATGCTTGAAAATAAATAAATACAACACACACAAAGGTATGTTTCAGGCGCTGGTGAGAAATAAAGAAGTAGAAAATAATGTGACCGTAAGGACTGAACGGCACCATTTATACTATGTGGCAGTAAGTTAGATAGCATTTATAAGTTATGTCACCATTTATACCTTCTGTGACAGGTGGATAGGTTTTGGTGTTAGTTATGAAGAATCTCTCGAGTTGTAACTGTTTACCACCAGAGATGTTATTACCCGAAGGAAAGATTGTTTCAACCCAAGTTCTTTAGTACTCACAGCAGGCTGTCACGTTATCTACTTCTCCTTTATACTTTCAACTTCAACGTACTTATCAAGTAACTCCCTTGGTTTAGAAAAAAATCATTTTATTTATGAGTCCAACTGGACTATCTCCAAAGTTCATGTATGTTACACAACTCAATAACCTGACTACTGACGGTCAGAACGTTCACAATCCAAGAAGAGCATTGTTCCTTTATACAATACGAATGCATTAAGAATATGCTGTCTAAAAATCATTTGTAAACACTGGTATGCTTCTTCTGACACTTCACTATATAACTTCATAGTTAAAGGTTATCATAATGTTCCAAAAATGTATCGAGATATACAAACTGTGATATCAGTAGTCGTAAAACAGATCCCCTAATATAATATATCTTGACTTGGTCGTAGAAACAGTTTCACTTGCGTAAGGAGATAGTTTTCAACTTCTAAAAGGAAAACTCACCGATATGCAAGACTGTGATGTGTCTCGCTCGGAAGCTAGTTCTGCACTGCTTATAAAAGTACTCAAGCCCGTGCGAAGCTTTCTGCACACACTCACTCAAGTTTCACAACAATGTCTAGGTCTTCGCCTATTAATCAAGGGGAGCTAACTATTAATTCTTAAGAGTTATCTTATCTTGACTAGTGTTTTTATTACTTGCTAGTCTTGCTCAAGTACCTTGGTCTTTCGACTTTATTTCTAAAACTAACGTGATAACTTGCGTTAGTGTAGGCCGTACTGTCACATACGTCCCGGGGCTACAAAAATGTATCCTAGAGGGAGATATTTTAGTACTATATAACCTTAAAACCTTCATAAATGACATCCTAAAAACACAAGAGTATATAATCATGACATCATATGAAAACAATTAAAAATTATGTGAAGACAGTAAATTACCAACATAGAAAACCTTACACACATGTGACTAAGTAAACTATAGGCACACAAATATAGTAATCAACTAAGAAAATGATAATGTAGGATGTGTGGGAAGGAAGCGGTATAATAATATTATGAATACGATATAACTCAAAAACATTATCAACAACTGTTGATGGAACATGTATCAAAAGTAAGAACATTGCATGTGATAATATGGCATAAACGTCAAGAAACTCGTACAAAAAAACATTATGGAAATCAATGGAGGTGTCTGAAGTGAATGTGGAAGTGTAGATGATATTGGCGTAAAAATGAGGCGAAGGTCTGTGAAAGGCATTATTCTCGGTGGTACACGATGTGTGCGAAAGTAATCCTAGTGTCCTTCAAATGTGGTGATCGTGTTTGTGATATGAAAAAAATCTTTGGCTTTATCAATAAAAGCCAATACATATGAAAAACAATGTCTCATCGCTGTGTGTCATTATACAATGTCTGAATCGCCGAGTTAGAAAAATTTACTAACTGTGTAACGATACTCTGCATAAGATTGATGTGCAGTCAATTAGAATTAACAGCTGTATACATGTTATTTACAATTGTAAGACTCGCATTTAGAACATGGTGTTTGAGCTGTTGATTGTCTGCGATGGTACGTACGTGTGATGCGAGACTGTTTATGTTGTCATCGGTGGAAGTTGTAATACAATGTAATTATTAATAATCTCAGTGATATACTGATTGATTATGCTAAACAAGTGCATAGTATCTTGTAATTCCGTCTGTAGTGGCCATAATGAAGGGACAAGAGTAATCGTCCATCTAGATGAGGAGTCGGATACGTCCTTGATCTTCTCAAAGAGTGTTGCATCACGTCACAAAAGATTGCTGGCTGGATGGGGTGTGACAATTATCGCGAATTGCAAGGTCAAAAGAATGATGTAACAACTCATTATCATTCTGAAAAAGACTAAGAAAAAGACAATTATAAATGTTAGTATTTGGCAAGCGCCATTCTGACCAATTCTAGAACTGCGACATCTCGTGATGATAAGCGCTGATCATTTTGAGGCTTGTCTGTGTGGGGAGTAGTCGTGGTAATATGAGCGACGTGTTCAGTCTTATCAGCTTCGACAATGGAGCTGAATCAGTGGAGGACGATGAGTAATGGCGTTTAATAGCGTATCGAGTAGGTATGTCGATATCAATATCAGAATGGATATCTTCAGACACGGAGGGTGGTGGTAGTGGGTCAGTGTTGAGTCTTTTTCAGGTATCCAACAGATGACTGTTTGATCGTGCTACTAAAAACGCGAATGCAAAATGAACTGTATGTCAATCAAGGCCTGATGCGAACTGAAGTAAACTGTAAGGCGGATGGTACAGTTTAACATATTTTATTTGACGGTATAAGTTCAACAATACGAAACAGTGTTCTTGACGGGTAACATCAACATGGAGGCATAGTAATAATGTTCATGACGAAAAGTATATACATCTATGATGGTGGTTAGGTATTGTGGCAGGTCCCTTTCAATCATCCTCTTTACATTCAATTAATAAGAATCCAATAATGTTCATGTTATGTTTGAACAGTAATATAATGTCCGTTGACCTTGTCTGAGGACATCCAACTAAGTACGGATTCTCACACTACCGAATCCCGCATTCATCTAACAAAAGACTGTCTTGATCCAAGACATCAATACTTATAACGTAAGTTCAAATTATAACAACAATGGCGTAGATATGAAGATACATCTGGGTTAGTACTTTGAGTTTTAACTAACCTCTCCACGAACTCATGCCACGACTTTGGCATTGGCATAACGGCATTTTAATATAAGAATAATACAATTCAATAACTTTGGTCCCTCGTAGGAATTCTTCGTCTACGGGTAGATTAATAGAGGCTATCAGCTCCGTTGGTCCATTCTAGGAATGACATAACAATATGGATTCCCGCTAGACTTTATCAAGGAGTAGCCTTAAACTTCAGGTTTCAATATTCTATTCATACAATACGACGGGGCGACAACTTACATATTACTTCCAATATTGGCTTCGACCTGAAGACCAATATTGTAACAAACGAATGGCTTCCACAAACTTGCCATGATAAACGAAATATTCCACGGACATATCGTCCGGACTGCCCCCTTCAGATGATGACGTAGGACTCTCCTAAAACTAGGTTACCCGTGCGTACCGAGTAACACATACTCTACATTGTGCACGTCGGTGCGTGAGCAAATCGAACGCACACATAATATAACTATATCACGACTGGTGCGTACATTGGCAGGACCGAACGACTACCCCCATAGGTAAAAAACGTACGCAACAGTCAGAAGTTATATCTCTCCATGATTCCGCTGTGATCGTGGCAGAGGAATCAGTCTGGTCATCTGGTGTAGGTGGTTGAACCAGAATCGGAGTTGAGGTCATGTTGGAGTGTTCCGGAGAAGAATATTCATCTTCGGTCTGTGGTTCAGTATGACCTCGTAACCGAGCATTGAGTTGTTGTATCCTCTGTCGTAATTCTTGTAACGGTATGTCGTCTTCTTCGGATGAGGTGTCTCGTTCCTTTCTATTACGCTTCACGGCTTCTCTGAAAGCTGTAGGGATATCGGCATGAGGAATGGATTCATCATCGCTGGAAGCAATGGAAATGGAAGAGGGATAATGGGAAAGAGTAGCTTTTCTAACAGGTCTCATAGATTTCATCCTAGGTGTTGGAACAGGTCTGTGATCAGCTAACTTTATCTGAGACGCATGAGCTTTGGTGGTGGTATTAGTCTGCAAGTTCAACTTAGGTCTCTGTCTTACACAGTTGATTTCTGCTCGATCATTATTCTTACAGTTCATTGTTCTTTCTGTTTTCATCTCATCTCATCTCATCTCATCTCATCTCATCTCAACCCGTAACCCGTCATGGGTCGTAGGGGTGCCATGGTGGAAGCATCAGCAGACAGGGTCCTCCACTGCTCTCTGTCCTCAGCAATGCGTACAAGTGTGGAAAAACCGTGTCTGCCCATTCTTTGATGTTATCAGCCCAGGATTTTCTTTGCCTTCCTCTTCTCCGTTTACCTTCGACTGTTCCCTGAAGGATCGTTTTCGAAAGGGAGTCATGACGAGTTACATGCCCAAACCAGGCAAGCTTTCGACGTTTCACTATTGACAAAAGTGGTTCTTGGTGGCCTGCATAGGTGTTTATCTTCTCTCTAACATAAACATTTGTTTTGTGCTCTTTATAGCAAATGCGCAAAATTCTTCTATAACATTTATGCTCGAAAGCCTGAATCCTTCGCTCCGTATCTGCAGTGAGTGTCCAGCCCTCACACCCATACAAGAGAATAGATAATACAAGTGATTTGTATAATTTGATCTTCACAGGAAAACTGATGTTACTTTTCCAGATCACATTCAACCTTGTCATGGCAGCTGAGGCCATCTAAAGTCTTGTCTTGATTTCTTTACTTGATCTTCCATCACTACATATAGTGGACCCGAGATATTTAAAGGTGTTAACTTCTTCTAACGTTTGCCCATTTAACGTAATGTTGGTCGGAACATGTTTCTTATGACTATTCACCAATATCTTGCTTTTTTCTATATTAATTTCCATCCCATACGTTCTTGTTACTTTCTCCAGTCTAGAGGTAAGGTCTTGAAGTTCTGATTCTGATCCAGCTATCAGATCAATATCATCAGCAAAACGTAGGTTGCACAGAGGTCGGCCTCCAATCGATATGGTTGATTTATAATCGTAGAGAGCCTCCTGCATAATATATTCTAGATATATATTAAAGAGCACTGGTGACAGGATACATCCTTGGCGAACTCCTACAGTTGTTTTGAAAAATTCTCCAATGTCGTTGCTTGCAAAAACAGCACTGCTTGCGTCCTTGTATAGTGCTTCAATGATATCTATGATGTTAGTATCAAAATTGAATTTTCTCATTACTTGCCATAAGCCTTCATGCCAGACTCGATCGAAGGCTTTTGTGAAATCGATGAAGTTATGGTATAAATCGTGTTGATGTTGGAGATGTTTTTCGATAAGTAATCTAATATTGAAGATTGGTTCTGAGGTACTTCTTTTTGGTCTAAAGCCAGCCTGTTCCTCTGACAAGATTTCTTCTGATTTCTGTTTTATTCTGTTCAAAAGTATCCTTAACATCACCTTACTTGGATGACTAATAAGGCTAATGGTTCTGTAGTTCTTGCACATTTTTAGATTTCCTTTCTTTGGAAGCGGTATTACTAATGACTGCGTCCATTCTTTTCTTTCTGTTTTACACACTTTGATTTTGACACATTGTCCACTTTCTGTCCTGACATTTGAATTATTAACTTCGAAAAAGTTTCCAGCTTTTATTTCTTGAAGAAAATTTCTAACTGCTACTCTACTGCTTCTATTATTTAAGGATTCCCAGTGTCTAGGTTGTCCATGAGAGTAATTGATGTGAGGCTGGTGATGAGAATTGCCTGTGGGTTGTTGTGTGTAGGGCGGAATGTGGCGATAATTCCGTGAAATGTGTCTAAACATTCCACAATTATAACAAGTAATAGGTGTTACATTGTGTATTTGTGGCAACCGTGAAG
This sequence comes from Oreohelix idahoensis, assembly GCA_024509875.1. Lineage (NCBI taxonomy): Eukaryota > Metazoa > Mollusca > Gastropoda > Stylommatophora > Oreohelicidae > Oreohelix > Oreohelix idahoensis. The sequence goes on from JAMPIV010008748.1 coordinate 142,338, forward strand.
TCGTTGGAGCATTGCATCGATCGAAATGTCCGCCATCATTCCTGTGGAAAGTATCGTGACTGTATAGGTTACGATGTTGTGCATCCTGTGAATAAGATGGGTACCGTAGATCATTGTTGTTTGTGCCTCTCCTCCATTGATGTCGAAAGTGGTCTACTTCCATCGGTTCTGCAAAATAGTCTGATCGTGGTTCTCGTCCAATGCGTTGATGAAAACGTTTCTAACATTTTCTTCGTAGACTGCAGTCTGAAGCGTTTAAGTGATAGATTTTGAATCCTTTCTTAAAAGGTGGAGTTTTAGGTTATCTGCCCAGAGACCATCGATGAAGTTTCCGACCAAGTGCCTTTCTAATTCTTCGGAAGGAATTGATTCACCAAGGAAGGCATCCTCGGCTAGATTTAGTAAGCGATCCCCAAACATTTGAACGGGTTCATTACGCTCCTGTTTAATCTTCCTAAGAAGTGTCCACGCGTGCTGTGAATCGGATACGTTAGAGTAACGATTCACCAACTCTTTGCGAAGGCTATCAAATGTTTCATCTGGAAAAGCTTTACTTCGGCGGCGTAAGAAATCTGTAACAAGTCCATCCGAAGATAAAAATGCAATCCGTTTGCGGTCCGAATCTGAGGCTGAGTCAATCAACGACGCAAATTTGTCCATGTCTATCAACCATTTTCTAAAAAGTGTGGGATCTCTCGAAAATGGAGTAACAACTGTTCGAATGGCATGAAACTTTGCATAATGATCCACCTGATGAAAGGAGTCAGTAATCTGCTTCAAAGCCAACATGGTGGGATCCATATCTTGGGGTAATGGTACAGTATGCGGTAATATGGGTTGCTGTTGATTTTGTAACATTTGTTGATGCAGCATTTGTTGGTGATGCATCTGTTGTTGCACTTGTGCTTCTGAAGCGCTAGTGGTGTCCATTATAAAATCGTAAGCGAATGTGTAAATAGTTCAAACGGAGTGTTCAATTAGATAACGTAGACAGGGGCGTGAGCTGTTCACGGCACCATTTTACCTTATGTGACCGTAAGGACTGAACGGCACCATTTATACTATGTGGCAGTAAGTTAGATAGCATTTATAAGTTATGTCACCATTTATACCTTCTGTGACAGGTCGGTAGGTTTTCATGATCGTTATGAAGAATCTCTCGAGTTGTAACTGACTACCACGATAGCTGTTGTTACCCGAAGGAAATTTATACAATATGAATGCATTAAGAATATGCTGTCCAAAAATCATTTGTAAACACTGGTATGCTTCTTCTGACACTTCACTATATAACTTCATAGTTAAAGGTTATCATAATGTTCCAAAAATGTATCGAGATATACAAACCGTGATATCAGTAGTCGTAAAACAGATCCCCTAATATAATATATCTTGACTTGGTCGTAGAAACAGTTTCACTTGCATAAGGGGATAGTTTTCAACTTCTAAAAGGAAAACTCACCGATATGCAAGACTGTGATGTGTCTCGCTCGGAAGCTAGTTCTGCACTGCTTATAAAAGTACTCAAGCCCGTGCGAAGCTTTCTGCACACACTCACCCAAGTGTTACAACAATGCCTAGGTCTTCGCCTATTAATCAAGGGGAGCTAACTATTAATTCTTAAGAGTTATCTTATCTTGACTAGTGTTTTTATTACTTGCTAGTCTTGCTCAAGTACCTCGGTCTTTCGACTTTATTTCTAAAACTAACGTGATAACTTGCGTTAGTGTGAGCCGTACTGTCACAATAAGACAACAGAAAAACCACAGAAGTGATAAGCTCGCCGGAGAATCGAACACTGGACCTTCCGAACGGCAACATCGCCTAGCTACGGAATCAAATCACACTATCCTCCCTGCCAACTAGGCACCACAAAAATAGTGCTTCATGGACAGGGGTCATTAGCTCGATTATCCACACGTAACACTGGATGTGTACTTAGGACGATCCAGCCTAATTTATGACGCAATCACTTCTGTACAGTATAGGTCAGATTACACAAAACAAAGACCTTAATACTGTGTCTGGTAAATGACAGAAGACTGGTGACAGTACAGGACAGAGGGCAGGAAAAGTAGCACTTGCAATTATGGCGTTTTTACGTTCAACTGCTGAAAATGAAACGGTTTTGTAAAAAGCAAACATCATTCAAACCTGAAGGAGCGACAGAGCGAAATAACGAGAATCAGCGAGATGTAGATGAGAAAAAAAGAAGAGAATCATATCTTAACTTATGTTGATGTAAAGGTAAAGATTGAAGCTTTGGAGTGGGGAGGGTTCTTAATTCAATGAAGGAACTCGCTCTGACCTTCACCTTCAGTCTAATAACAATTGTCACTGCAGCACTACTGAATGAGCGCTTGTCCAGTAGACGCCATATTTGTCTATCGAAGGGTATTTTGTTTAGCTTGGTGTTCGTAGATTTGTTCGTTATCTTATGTTATGTTATCTTATGTTATCTTATGTTATGTTATGTTATGTTATCTTATGTTTCAAGTTTGTTTATTTTTCTGTCTGCCCTGTCTTCTAATGCCTAGTACTGTGCATTAAAGAAAACTCTGTAATAGTCCATGTCATCTTGACATATGTGTCATACTCTCTCAGATTCCGTTTCTTTACTGCCGTAACAAGGTCTTCGTATGGTCCTACAACACTTGTAACTCTGTGTCTAATCTGTTCATTTATTTAAGATCAATGCACGATATTATCTTTCTGTAACATCTTGGGGGGAGGGGTTGGAATGGCTAAGGAATGGTGTCCGCCTCAAATTATAAAGGTACCGGGTTCAATTCTCAGTAAAGGAAATATACACTATGGACATTTTTTTCAGAACAAGTGGTCCTAATGATGTCATACTTTCCTCCCCCCCCCCCCCTCCCCATCCATCGGTCTCCTAGGTAGTGTGATCGGTTGTCTAGCCTTCTCGGATAAGGACGACAAAATAGTAGGCCCGTGTGCAAGTTGCGCTCATTAAAAATCCCACGACAGTTGGAAATACGGCGTCTGCCCTGACTAAAATATGAAAACCTACCAACTACACAATCTAATTATAGAATGTGTGATTCCTGTAAACACACACTGGGATTCTCGCCAGTGCCACGGAGTACCTGCACTGTGCTGATATCCTTGTGTGACGTAATGGAGGAGATCTGAGCACTGATGAAGTTATCCGTGTACAATGAAGATAATCCTTAAAACCAAACGTCTTATAACTAATGTCTGTATAGTTCTGTCTAAATCCACTGTCAAATTCCAAGTTTCACATGCATATGTAAATATGCAAATTGCAAGACACGTCACGGGGTAGAGAGTTTTGTTCGCAGAAAAGTAATCTTTCTATTTGCATACAGATTTAGCTTTCCTAAAGATGATTCAGCTGCATTTGTTAGTATTGTTGTTCCTAATCCTTTATTACATATTGCTATCCCTGGGTCTTCGACTGGGATACATTTTGTCAACCGATGTCCATATATCATGTCCATATAACATGTCCATACATCATGTCCATATATCATGTCCATATATCATGTCCAGATATCATGATTGTATATCCCATAGATTACTATATGTCAGCCCGTTGGTGTTTTGTCGTTACTGATCTCCACGTCTTTACTGATCTTTTGGTTGTGCGGTAAAGGCAGACGATAAGGCTAATAATAATCTCATGTTCGTCTCCAGCTAGCCCATCTTTACCATTAGCTAACTGCAAGTTGGTGACTGGTTGACGTCCATTACTGTCTCCAGTAGAGGTGGAAGTTTCATTTATTCATTCATTCATTCACTCATTCACTCATTAATTCATTCATTCACCAATTCATTCACTCATTCATTCATTCACTCATTCATTCACTCATTCATTCACTCATTCATTCATTCATTCATTCATTCACTCATTCACTCATTCATTCACTCATTCATTCACTCATTCATTCACTCATTCAATCATTCATTCAATCATTCATTCACTCATTCATTCATTCACTCATTCACTCATTCATTCACTCATTCATTCACTCATTCACTCATTCATTCATTCACTCATTCATTTACTCATTCATTCACTCATTCATTCACCAATTCATTCACCCATTCATTCACTCATTCATTCATTCACTCATTCATACATACATTCATCCATTCATTCATTCACTTATTCATTCACCAATTCATTCACTCATTCAATCTCTCATTCATTCACTCATTCATTCACCAATTCATTCACCCATTCATTCACTCATTCATTCACTCATTCATTCATTCGCCCATTCATTCACTCATACATTCACTCATTCATTCATTCACCAATTCATTCACTCACTCATTCATTCACTCATTCATTGACACACTCATTCATTCACGCACCCATTTATTCACTCATTCATTCACTCATTCATTCACTCATTCATTCATTCACTAATTCATTTATTCACTCACCCATTCATTCACTCACTCATTCATTCACTCATTCATTCACTCGCCCATTCATTCACTCACTCATTCATTCACTCATTCATTCACTCATTCATTCACTCATTCATTCACTCACTCATTCACTCACTCACTCATTCACTCACTCATTCACTCACTCATTAATTCATTCACCAATTCATTCACTCATTCATTCACCAATTTATTCATTCATTCACCCATTCATTCACTCATTCATTCACACATTCACTCATTCATTCACTCATTCATTCACTCATTAATTCACTCATTCATTCACCCATTCATTCACCCATTCATTCACTCATTCCTTCACTCATTCATTCACTCATTCATTCACGCATTCATTCACTCATTCACTCACTCATTCAGTCACCTATTCATTCATTCACTCATTCATTCATTCATTCATTCACTTATTCATTCACTCATTCATTCACTCATTTATTCACTCATTCATTCACCAATTCATTCACTCATTTATTCACTCATTCATTCACTCATTCATTCACCAATTCATTCACTCATTCATTCACTCACTCATTCATTCACTCATTCCTTCTCTTATTCATTCACTCACTCATTCATTCACTCACTCATTCATTCACTCATTCATTCACTCACTCATTCACTCACTCATTCATTCATTCACTCACTCATTCAATCACTCATTCACTCATTCACTGACTCATTCATTCACCGATACATTCACTCATTCATTCATTCACCAATTCATTCATTCACTCATTCATTCATTCACTCATTCATTCACTCATTCACTCATTCATTCATTCACTCATTCACTCATTCATTCACTCACCCACTCACTCATTCATTCACTCATTCATTCACTCATTCACTCATTCATTCACTCATTCACTCATTCATTCATTCATTTATTCATTCACTCATTCATTCATTCACTCATTCATTTACTCATTCATTCACTCATTCATTCACCAATTCATTCACCCATTCATTCACCCATTCATTCACTCATTCATTCATTCACTCATTCATACATTCATTCACCCATTCATTCACTCATTCATTCACTTATTCATTCACCAATTCATTCACTCATTCAATCTCTCATTCATTCACTCGTTCATTCACCAATTCATTCACCCATTCATTCACTCATTCATTCACTCATTCATTCATTCGCCCATTCATTCACTCATTCATTCACTCATTCATTCATTCATTCACCAATTCATTCATTCACTCATTCATTCACTCATTCATTCACTTATTCATTCACCTATTCATTCACGCACCCATTCATTTACTCATTCATTCACTCATTCATTCATTCATTCACCCATTCATTCACTAATTCATTTATTCACTCACCCATTTATTCACTCACTCATTCACTCACTCATTCATTCACTCATTAATTCACTCACTCATTCATTCACTCATTCATTCACTCACCCATTCATTCACTCACTCATTCACTCACTCATTCATTCACTCACCCATTCATTCACTCACTCATTCATTCACTCATTAATTCATTCACCAATTCATTCACCAATTCATTCACTCAATCATTCATTCACCAATTTATTCATTCATTCACCCATTCATTCACTCATTCATTCACTCATTCATTCACTCATTCATTCACTCATTCATTCACCAGTTCATTCATTCATTCACTTTTTTATTCACTCATTCATTCACTCATTCATTCACCCATTCATTCACCCCTTCATTCACTCATTCATTCAATCATTCTTTCATTCACCAATTCATTCATTCACCAATTCATTCATTCACCAATTCATTCATTCATTCACTCATTCATTCACTCACTCATTCATTCACTCACTCATTCATTCTCTCACTCATTCTTTCACTCACTCATTCACTCATTCATTCACTCACTCATTCATTCGCTCACTCATTCACTCATTCATTCACTCACCAATTCATTCACTCATTCATTCATTCAGTCATTAATTCATTCACCAATTCATTCACTCATTCACTCATTTATTCACTCACTCATTCAGTCACTCATTCATTCACTCATTCATTCATTTACCAATTCATTCACTCATTCACTCATTCACTCATTCACTCTCTCATTAATTCACTCATTCACTCATCCATTCATTCACTCATTCATTCATTCACTTATTCATTCACTCACTCATTCACTCACTCATTCATTCACTCATTCATTCATTCACCAATTCATTCACCCATTCACTCACTCATTCATTCACTCATTCATTCACTCATTCATTTATTCATTCACCCATTCATCCACCAATTCATTCACTTATTCATTCACTCATTCACTCATTCATTCACCCATTTATTCACCAATTCACTCACTCATTCATTCACTCACTCATTCACTCACTCATTAACTCATTCATTCATTCACTTATTCACTCATTCATTCACTCACTCATTCATTCACCAATTCATTCACTCATTCACTCATTCATTCATTCATTCACCAATTCATTCACTCATTCATTCACTCATTCATTCACTCATTCATTCACTCATTCATTCACTCATTCATTCACTCATTCATTCACTCATTCATTCACCAATTCATTCACTCATTTATTCACTCATTCATTCACTCATTCATTCACCAATTCATTCACTCATTCACTCATTCATTCATTCACTCATTCACTCATTCATTCACTCACTCATTCACTCATTCATTCACTCACTCATTCATTCACTCATTCATTCACTCACTTATTCACTCGCTCACTCATTCATTCACTCACTCATTCACTCATTCACTGACTCATTCATTCACCAATACATTCACTCATTCATTCATTCATCAATTCATTCACTCATTCATTCATTCATTCACTCATTCATTCACTCACTCATTCACTCACTCATTCATTCACTCACTCATTCACTCATTCATTCACTCACTCATTCATTCACTCATTCATTCATTCACCAATTCATTCACTCATTCATTCATTCATTTATTCACCAATTCATTCATTCATTCATTCATTCATTCACCAATTCATTCACTCATTCATTCACTCACTCATTCATTCACTCACCAATTCATACACTCATTCACTCATTCATTCACTCACTCATTCATTCACTCATTCATTCACCCATTCATTCATTCATTCATTCACTCATTCATATCAAACAAATGTTGTATAGACTTCTCATACACACTAACCTTACTTAGACTGACGATATCTTCATTGAATATGTTTCTGGACTGTTAACTTGTTAATAATTATTTAGTTCTTAGTTTCTTTATCAGCATTAGCTGCTTTCAGAAAGTGTTTCAATTGGCTGCTAAAAAAAACAATGATTTACAGTATAAGTATGACCTTTGTGACCTGTGATGTCAGGGGTCTCTGATAAGACAAATAAAGAATAGGCCATCTGTTGCCATCGCATACGTCACGAGAGTCAGCTGATGTCAGGTTGTACGTGTGATTGGCTGCCTCATCACATACGTCACGAGAGTCAGCTAAGATGAGGTTGTACGTGGGACTGGCTGCCCCACCACATACGTCATGAGTGTCAGCTAAGATGAGGTTGTACGTGGGACTGGCTGCCCCACCACATACGTCATGAGTTTCAGCTAAGATGAGGTTGTACGTGGGACTGGCTGCCCCACCACATACGTCATGAGTTTCAGCTAAGATGAGGTTGTACGTGGGACTGGCTGCCCCATCACATACGTCATGAGTGTCAGCTAAGATGAGGTTGTACGTGGGACTGGCTGCCCCACCACATACGTCATGAGTTTCAGCTAAGATGAGGTTGTACGTGGGACTGGCTGACCCATCACATACGTCATGAGTGTCAGCTAAGATGAGGTTGTACGTGGGACTGGCTGACCCATCACATATGTCATGAGTGTTAGCTAAGATGAGGTTGTACGTGGGACTGGCTGCCCCATCACATACGTCATGAGTGTCAGCTAAGATGAGGTTGTACGTGGGACTGGCTGACCCATCACATATGTCATGAGTGTCAGCTAAGATGAGGTTGTACGTGGGACTGGCTGACCCATCACATATGTCATGAGTGTCAGCTAAGATGAGGTTGTACGTGGGACTGGCTGCCCAATCACATATGTCATGAGTGTCAGCTAAGATGAGGTTGTACGTGGGACTGGCTGCCCCATCACATATGTCATGAGAGTCAGCTAAGATGAGGTTGTACGTGGGACTGGCTGCCCCATCACATACGTCATGAGTGTCAGCTAAGATGAGGTTGTACGTGGGACTGGCTGACCCATCACATATGTCATGAGTGTCAGCTAAGATGAGGTTGTACGTGGGACTGGCTGCCCCATCACATATGTCATGAGTGTCAGCTAAGATGAGGATGTACGTGTGATTGGCTGCCCCATCATATACGTCACGAGAATCAGCTAAGATGAGGTTGTACGTGGGACTGGCTGCCCCATCACATACGTCATGAGAGTCAGCTGAGATGATGTTGTACGGGGGACTGGCTGACCCACCACATACGTCATGATAGTCAGCTAAGATGAGGTTGTACTTGGGACTGGCCGCCCCACCACATACGTCATGAGAGTCAGCTGAGATTAGGTACGTGGGACTGGCTGCCCCACCACATACGTCATTAGAGTCAGCTGAGATGAGGTTGTACGTGGGACTGGCTGCCGCACATACGTCATGAGAGTCAGCTGAGATGAGGTTGTACGTGGGACTGGCTGCCCCACCACATACGTCATGAGAGTCAGATGAGATGAGATTGTACGTGGGACTGGCTGCCCCAACACCTACGTCAGGAGAGTCAGCTAGGATGAGGTTGTACTTGGGACTGGCTGCCCCACCACATACGTCATGAGAGTCAGCTAAGATGAGGTTGTACGTGGGATTGGCTGCCCCACCACATACGTCATGAGAGTCAGCTAAGATGAGGTTTTACGTGGGACTGGCTGCCCTACTACATAAAACAAATAGCTGCAGATATTGTCACTGCAAGAAGACATCAGTGCCTTGTTGAAGGCTGCCATCTTGCAGGCTACCGCCATGGAGGTCCCCATACCGCCAACAGATCGATTAAGTGAATGAAGAAGGAGAAGAAATATTGCATTTCCTTACGCATGCGTGGTTATTCTATTGTACACACACACACACACGCACACACACACACACACACACACACATACACACACACACAAGTGCCAACAATCGTTTGAGATTTGCAGTTGAAAAAAAAAAATTTTTTAAATCATTATCAGACGCAATTTCTCGGTCTGGTAAGCACATTGCTTCCGCTTTAAGAAAAATCTAGATCGGATCATTGACAGATACGCAGACAATAATAGAAGGAGAAGCCAGAAATATCTGTTACCACAGACAAAAACTGAGTCGGCCAGAAATATCTGCTAACACAGACAACGGTTGTGTGAGAACCACTCCAAAAATAGCAGCCTAGCTTTACCCTTAGACGATCGATAACTCGATCAGTCGTGTTGATCATTTCCCGGCTCAGCAATTTATGGCACTCCGTTAAACAGTTATATAAATACATGACATTCAGGCTTGTGTGGTTTCACTCTCCGATGTCGGCTGCTGCAACCCCAGGACGGACACCGTTGTTGTAGTTGTAGCGGGAAGAAGAGTGTGTGTGAGTGTGTGTCTGTAGTTGATAAAGATGTGGGATGTGTAACACGCCTTCAAAGTGAGCAGGTTACGTTGAGATCTCATTTTGTGTTCGAGGATTTCTGGCTGCTAGTTCAGGTGAGATGGATCTCGTGTCAGGTTACTATAGAATTTATGATATAAATCAGTGGCGTATTTAAGTGGGGGAAGGTAGGGGGTCGGCTTTCAGAAGCTTCCCCCCCCCCCCGAAGTTGTTCCTACTATGTACGGGATAACTACGAAGTTTTCATGTGTTTACTCTGACGAGCGATAGATGACACACTTGTCTCCATGGATGTTTATTCACCTTTTACACAATTATCTTCAGTACTGCTTAGAGTGCATAATAACATAATGACTTATCAGCCGAGGAAGGCCCCCCCCCCCCCCCCCCGGGGGGGGGGGGTGTTTGTTTGAACTTCCGAGACTGAATCCGGAAAAGACACCTCCCACACAAATTGCCCACCTCAAAAAATATCTTCAATACGCTACTGATGCACATCTCTCTCGGTTTTTTCCGTTCTATTCATCATCATCTTCTCCTCATTAATCTTATCTTATCGGTTCCTTATCCTTCTTATTTGTATCTTCTCATTCCTTTTTTCATTGTTCTCTTATTTGTCTTGACAGGCTTCTTCTCTTCCCCTCGTCTTCTATTTTTGTCTCCCTTATCTTTTTAGTTCTTTTCTTTTCCTTCTTTCCGTTCTTCTCCCTCTGGTTTCTTTCATTCTTCCTCTTCCTGTTTTCACTTTCTGTATTTGTCTCTGTCATAAGACTTGTTCTCTCCACCCTTCTTCCATTGTGTTTTCACTGTCTGTATTTGTCTCTGTCATAAGACTTGTTCTCTCCACCCTTCTTCCATTGTGTTTTCACTTTCTGTATTTGTCTCTGTCATAAGACTTGTTCTCTCCACCCTTCTTCCATTGTGTTTTCACTTTCTGTATTTGTCTCTGTCATAAGACTTGTTCTCTCTCCACCCTTCTTCCATTGTGTTTTCACTTTCTGTATTTGTCTCTGTCATAAGACTTGTTCTCTCCACCCTTCTTCCATTGTGTTTTCACTTTCTGTATTTGTCTCTGTCATAAGACTTGTTCTCTCCACCCTTCTTCCATTGTGTTTTCACTGTCTGTATTTGTCTCTGTCATAAGACTTGTTCTCTCCACCCTTCTTCCATTGTGTTTTCACTGTCTGTATTTGTCTCTGTCATAAGACTTGTTCTCTCCACCCTTCTTCCATTGTGTTTTCACTTTCTGTATTTGTCTCTGTCATAAGACTTGTTCTCTCCACCCTTCTTCCATTGTGTTTTCACTTTCTGTATTTGTCTCTGTCATAAGACTTGTTCTCTCCACCCTTCTTCCATTGTGTGTTTTCACTTTCTGTATTTGTCTCTGTCATAAGACTTGTTCTCTCCCCCCTTCTTCCATTGTGTTTTCTCTTTCTGTATTTGTCTCTGTCATAAGACTTGTTCTCTCCACCCTTCTTCCATTGTGTTTTCACTTTCTGTATTTGTCTCTGTCATAAGACTTGTTCGTGTTTTCACTGTCTGTATTTGTCTCTGTCATAAGACTTGTTCTCTCCACCCTTCTTCCATTGTGTTTTCACTTTCTGTATTTGTCTCTGTCATAAGACTTGTTCTCTCCACCCTTCTTCCATTGTGTTTTCACTTTCTGTATTTGTCTCTGTCATAAGACTTGTTCTCTCCACCCTTCTTCCATTGTGTTTTCACTTTCTGTATTTGTCTCTGTCATAAGACTTGTTCTCTCCACCCTTCTTCCTTTGTGTTTTCCCTTTCTGTATTTGTCTCTGTCATAAGACTTGTTCTCTCCACCCTTCTTCCATTGTGTTTTCACTTTCTGTATTTGTCTCTGTCATAAGACTTGTTCTCTCCACCCTTCTTCCATTGTTTTTTTCACCTTCTTTATTTGACTCTGTCCTAAGACTTGTTTCTCTCCCCCCTTCTTCCGTTGTGTTTTCACTTTCTGTATTTGTCTCTGTCATAAGACTTGTTCTCTCCACCCTTCTTCCATTGTGTTTTCACTTTCTGTATTTGTCTCTGTCATAAGACTTGTTCTCTCCACCCTTCTTCCATTGTGTTTTCACTTTCTGTATTTGTCTCTGTCATAAGACTTGTTCTCTCCACCCTTCTTCCATTGTGTTTTCACTTTCTGTATTTGTCTCTGTCATAACACTTGTTCTCTCCACCCTTCTTCCATTGTGTTTTCACTTTCTGTATTTGTCTCTGTCATAAGACTTGTTCTCTCCACCCTTCTTCCATTGTGTTTTCACTTTCTGTATTTGTCTCTGTCATAAGACTTGTTCTCTCCACCCTTCTTCCTCTTCCTGTTTTCACTGTCTGTATTTGTCTCTGTCATAAGACTTGTTCTCTCCACCCTTCTTCCATTGTGTTTTCACTTTCTGTATTTGTCTCTGTCATAAGACTTGTTCTCTCCACCCTTCTTCCATTGTGTTTTCACTTTCTGTATTTGTCTCTGTCATAAGACTTGTTCTCTCCACCCTTTCCCCTTTGTGTTTTCGCTTTCTGTATTTGTCTCTGTCATAAGACTTGTTCTCTCCACCCTTCTTCCATTGTGTTTTCACTTTCTGTATTTGTCTCTGTCATAAGACTTGTTCTCTCCACCCTTCTTCCATTGTGTTTTCACTTTCTGTATTTGTCTCTGTCATAAGACTTGTTCTCTCCACCCTTCTTCCATTGTGTTTTCACTTTCTGTATTTGTCTCTGTCATAAGACTTGTTCTCTCCACCCTTCTTCCATTGTGTTTTCACTTTCTGTATTTGTCTCTGTCATAAGACTTGTTCTCTCCACCCTTCTTCCATTGTGTTTTCACTGTCTGTATTTGTCTCTGTCATAAGACTTGTTCTCTCCACCCTTCTTCCATTGTGTTTTCACTTTCTGTATTTGTCTCTGTCATAAGACTTGTTCTCTCCACCCTTCTTCCATTGTGTTTTCACTTTCTGTATTTGTCTCTGTCATAAGACTTGTTCTCTCCACCCTTCTTCCATTGTGTTTTCACTTTCTGTATTTGTCTCTGTCATAAGACTTGTTTCTCTCCACCCTTCTTCCATTGTGTGTTTTCACTTTTCACTTTCTGTATTTGTCTCTGTCATAAGACTTGTTCTCTCCACTCTTCTGTCCATTTGTTTTCCATTGTGTCATAAGACTTGTTTTCACTTTCTTCCATTGTGTTTTCACTTTCTGTATTTGTCTCTGTCATAAGACTTGTTCTCTCCACCCTTCTTCCATTGTGTTTTCACTTTCTGTATTTGTCTCTGTCATAAGACTTGTTCTCTCCACCCTTCTTCCATTGTGTTTTCACTTTCTGTATTTGTCTCTGTCATAAGACTTGTTCTCTCCACCCTTCTTCCATTGTGTTTTCACTTTCTGTATTTGTCTCTGTCATAAGACTTGTTCTCTCCACCCTTCTTCCATTGTGTTTTCACTTTCTGTATTTGTCTCTGTCATAAGACTTGTTCTCTCCACCCTTCTTCCATTGTGTTTTCACTTTCTGTATTTGTCTCTGTCATAAGACTTGTTCTCTCCACCCTTCTTCCATTGTGTTTTCACTTTCTGTATTTGTCTCTGTCATAAGACTTGTTCTCTCTCCACCCTTCTTCCATTGTGTTTTCACTTTCTGTATTTGTCTCTGTCATAAGACTTGTTCTCTCCACCCTTCTTCCATTGTGTTTTCACTTTCTGTATTTGTCTCTGTCATAAGACTTGTTCTCTCCACCCTTCTTCCATTGTGTTTTCACTTTCTGTATTTGTCTCTGTCATAAGACTTGTTCTCTCCACCCTTCTTCCATTGTGTTTTCACTTTCTCCATTGTATTTTCACTTTCTGTATTTGTCTCTGTCATAAGACTTGTTCTCTCCACCCTTCTTCCATTGTGTTTTCACTTTCTGTATTTGTCTCTGTCATAAGACTTGTTCTCTCCACCCTTCTTCCATTGTGTTTTCACTTTCTGTATTTGTCTCTGTCATAAGACTTGTTCTCTCCACCCTTCTTCCATTGTGTTTTCACTTTCTGTATTTGTCTCTGTCATAAGACTTGTTCTCTCCACCCTTCTTCCATTGTGTTTTCACTTTCTGTATTTGTCTCTGTCATAAGACTTGTTCTCTCCACCCTTCTTCCATTGTGTGTTTTTTCACTTTCTGTATTTGTCTCTGTCATAAGACTTGTTCTCTCCACCCTTCTTCCATTCCATTGTGTTTTCACTTTCACTTTCTGTATTTGTCTCTGTCATAAGACTTGTTCTCTCCACCCTTCTTCCATTGTGTTTTCACTTTCTGTATTTGTCTCTGTCATAAGACTTGTTCTCTCCACCCTTCTTCCATTGTGTTTTCACTTTCTGTATTTGTCTCTGTCATAAGACTTGTTCTCTCCACCCTTCTTCCATTGTGTTTTCACTTTCTGTATTTGTCTCTGTCATAAGACTTGTTCTCTCCACCCTTCTTCCATTGTGTTTTCACTTTCTGTATTTGTCTCTGTCATAAGACTTGTTCTCTCCACCCTTCTTCCATTGTGTTTTCACTCTGTCATAAGACTTGTTCTCTCCACCCTTCTTCCATTGTGTTTTCACTTTCTGTATTTGTCTCTGTCATAAGACTTGTTCTCTCCACCCTTCTTCCATTGTGTTTTCACTTTCTGTATTTGTCTCTGTCATAAGACTTGTTCTCTCCTCCCTTCTTCCATTGTGTTTTCACTGTCTGTATTTGTCTCTGTCATAAGACTTGTTCTCTCCACCCTTCTTCCATTGTGTTTTCACTTTCTGTATTTGTCTTGTCATAAGACTTGTCCACCCTTCTTCCATTGTGTTTTCACTGTATTTGTCTCTGTCATAAGACTCTCCACCCTTCTTCCATTGTGTTTTCACTTTCTGTATTTGTCTCTGTCATAAGACTTGTTCTCTCCACCCTTCTTCCATTGTGTTTTCACTTTCTGTATTTGTCTCTGTCATAAGACTTGTTCTCTCCACCCTTCTTCCATTGTGACTTTTTTCACTTTCTGTATTTGTCTCTGTCATAAGACTTGTTCTCTCCACCCTTCTTCCATTGTGTTTTCACTTTCTGTATTTGTCTCTGTCATAAGACTTGTTCTCTCCACCCTTCTTCCATTGTGTTTTCACTTTCTGTATTTGTCTCTGTCATAAGACTTGTTCTCTCCACCCTTCTTCCATTGTGTTTTCACTTTCTGTATTTGTCTCTGTCATAAGACTTGTTCTCTCCACCCTTCTTCCATTGTGTTTTCACTTTCTGTATTTGTCTCTGTCATAAGACTTGTTCTCTCCACCCTTCTTCCATTGTGTTTTCACTTTCTGTATTTGTCTCTGTCATAAGACTTGTTCTCTCCACCCTTCTTCCATTGTGTTTTCACTTTCTGTATTTGTCTCTGTCATAAGACTTGTTCTCTCCACCCTTCTTCCATTGTGTTTTCACTTTCTGTATTTGTCTCTGTCATAAGACTTGTTCTCTCCACCCTTCTTCCATTGTGTTTTCACTTTCTGTATTTGTCTCTGTCATAAGACTTGTTCTCTCCACCCTTCTTCCATTGTGTTTTCACTTTCTGTATTTGTCTCTGTCATAAGACTTGTTCTCTCCACCCTTCTTCCATTGTGTTTTCTCGTCTTGTTTTTGTCTCTGTCATAAGACTTGTTCTCTCCACCCTTCTTCCATTGTGTTTTCACTTTCTGTATTTGTCTCTGTCATAAGACTTGTTCTCTCCACCCTTCTTCCATTGTGTTTTCACTTTCTGTATTTGTCTCTGTCATAAGACTTGTTCTCTCCACCCTTCTTCCATTGTGTTTTCACTTTCTGTATTTGTCTCTGTCATAAGACTTGTTCTCTCCACCCTTCTTCCATTGTGTTTTCACTTTCTGTATTTGTCTCTGTCATAAGACTTGTTCTCTCCACCCTTCTTCCATTGTGTTTTCACTTTCTGTATTTGTCTCTGTCATAAGACTTGTTCTCTCCACCCTTCTTCCATTGTGTTTTCACTTTCTGTATTTGTCTCTGTCATAAGACTTGTTCTCTCCACCCTTCTTCCATTGTGTTTTCACTTTCTGTATTTGTCTCTGTCATAAGACTTGTTCTCTCCACCCTTCTTCCATTGTGTTTTCACTTTCTGTATTTGTCTCTGTCATAAGACTTGTTCTCTCCACCCTTCTTCCATTGTGTTTTCACTTTCTGTATTTGTCTCTGTCATAAGACTTGTTCTCTCCACCCTTCTTCCATTGTGTTTTCACTTTCTGTATTTGTCTCTGTCATAAGACTTGTTCTCTCCACCCTTCTTCCATTGTGTTTTCACTTTCTGTATTTGTCTCTGTCATAAGACTTGTTCTCTCCACCCTTCTTCCATTGTGTTTTCACTTTCTGTATTTGTCTCTGTCATAAGACTTGTTCTCTCCACCCTTCTTCCATTGTGTTTTCACTTTCTGTATTTGTCTCTGTCATAAGACTTGTTCTCTCCACCCTTCTTCCATTGTGTTTTCACTTTCTGTATTTGTCTCTGTCATAAGACTTGTTCTCTCCACCCTTCTTCCATTGTGTTTTCACTTTCTGTATTTGTCTCTGTCATAAGACTTGTTCTCTCCACCCTTCTTCCATTGTGTTTTCACTTTCTGTATTTGTCTCTGTCATAAGACTTGTTCTCTCCACCCTTCTTCCATTGTGTTTTCACTTTCTGTATTTGTCTCTGTCATAAGACTTGTTCTCTCCACCCTTCTTCCATTGTGTTTTCACTTTCTGTATTTGTCTCTGTCATAAGACTTGTTCTCTCCACCCTTCTTCCATTGTGTTTTCACTTTCTGTATTTGTCTCTGTCATAAGACTTGTTCTCTCCACCCTTCTTCCATTGTGTTTTCACTTTCTGTATTTGTCTCTGTCATAAGACTTGTTCTCTCCACCCTTCTTCCATTGTGTTTTCACTTTCTGTATTTGTCTCTGTCATAAGACTTGTTCTCTCCACCCTTCTTCCATTGTGTTTTCACTTTCTGTATTTGTCTCTGTCATAAGACTTGTTCTCTCCACCCTTCTTCCATTGTGTTTTCACTTTCTGTATTTGTCTCTGTCATAAGACTTGTTCTCTCCACCCTTCTTCCATTGTGTTTTCACTTTCTGTATTTGTCTCTGTCATAAGACTTGTTCTCTCCACCCTTCTTCCATTGTGTTTTTCACTTTCTGTATTTGTCTCTGTCATAAGACTTGTTCTCTCCACCCTTCTTCCATTGTGTTTTCACTTTCTGTATTTGTCTCTGTCATAAGACTTGTTCTCTCCACCCTTCTTCCATTGTGTTTTCACTTTCTGTATTTGTCTCTGTCATAAGACTTGTTCTCTCCACCCTTCTTCCATTGTGTTTTCACTTTCTGTATTTGTCTCTGTCATAAGACTTGTTCTCTCCACCCTTCTTCCATTGTGTTTTCACTTTCTGTATTTGTCTCTGTCATAAGACTTGTTCTCTCCACCCTTCTTCCATTGTGTTTTCACTTTCTGTATTTGTCTCTGTCATAAGACTTGTTCTCTCCACCCTTCTTCCATTGTGTTTTCACTTTCTGTATTTGTCTCTGTCATAAGACTTGTTCTCTCCACCCTTCTTCCATTGTGTTTTCACTTTCTGTATTTGTCTCTGTCATAAGACTTGTTCTCTCCACCCTTCTTCCATTGTGTTTTCACTTTCTGTATTTGTCTCTGTCATAAGACTTGTTCTCTCCACCCTTCTTCCATTGTGTTTTCACTTTCTGTATTTGTCTCTGTCATAAGACTTGTTCTCTCCACCCTTCTTCCATTGTGTTTTCACTTTCTGTATTTGTCTCTGTCATAAGACTTGTTCTCTCCACCCTTCTTCCATTGTGTTTTCACTTTCTGTATTTGTCTCTGTCATAAGACTTGTTCTCTCCACCCTTCTTCCATTGTGTTTTCACTTTCTGTATTTGTCTCTGTCATAAGACTTGTTCTCTCCACCCTTCTTCCATTGTGTTTTCACTTTCTGTATTTGTCTCTGTCATAAGACTTGTTCTCTCCACCCTTCTTCCATTGTGTTTTCACTTTCTGTATTTGTCTCTGTCATAAGACTTGTTCTCTCCACCCTTCTTCCATTGTGTTTTCACTTTCTGTATTTGTCTCTGTCATAAGACTTGTTCTCTCCACCCTTCTTCCATTGTGTTTTCACTTTCTGTATTTGTCTCTGTCATAAGACTTGTTCTCTCCACCCTTCTTCCATTGTGTTTTCACTTTCTGTATTTGTCTCTGTCATAAGACTTGTTCTCTCCACCCTTCTTCCATTGTGTTTTCACTTTCTGTATTTGTCTCTGTCATAAGACTTGTTCTCTCCACCCTTCTTCCATTGTGTTTTCACTTTCTGTATTTGTCTCTGTCATAAGACTTGTTCTCTCCACCCTTCTTCCATTGTGTTTTCACTTTCTGTATTTGTCTCTGTCATAAGACTTGTTCTCTCCACCCTTCTTCCATTGTGTTTTCACTTTCTGTATTTGTCTCTGTCATAAGACTTGTTCTCTCCACCCTTCTTCCATTGTGTTTTCACTTTCTGTATTTGTCTCTGTCATAAGACTTGTTCTCTCCACCCTTCTTCCATTGTGTTTTCACTTTCTGTATTTGTCTCTGTCATAAGACTTGTTCTCTCCACCCTTCTTCCATTGTGTTTTCACTTTCTGTATTTGTCTCTGTCATAAGACTTGTTCTCTCCACCCTTCTTCCATTGTGTTTTCACTTTCTGTATTTGTCTCTGTCATAAGACTTGTTCTCTCCACCCTTCTTCCATTGTGTTTTCACTTTCTGTATTTGTCTCTGTCATAAGACTTGTTCTCTCCACCCTTCTTCCATTGTGTTTTCACTTTCTGTATTTGTCTCTGTCATAAGACTTGTTCTCTCCACCCTTCTTCCATTGTGTTTTCACTTTCTGTATTTGTCTCTGTCATAAGACTTGTTCTCTCCACCCTTCTTCCATTGTGTTTTCACTTTCTGTATTTGTCTCTGTCATAAGACTTGTTCTCTCCACCCTTCTTCCATTGTGTTTTCACTTTCTGTATTTGTCTCTGTCATAAGACTTGTTCTCTCCACCCTTCTTCCATTGTGTTTTCACTTTCTGTATTTGTCTCTGTCATAAGACTTGTTCTCTCCACCCTTCTTCCATTGTGTTTTCACTTTCTGTATTTGTCTCTGTCATAAGACTTGTTCTCTCCACCCTTCTTCCATTGTGTTTTCACTTTCTGTATTTGTCTCTGTCATAAGACTTGTTCTCTCCACCCTTCTTCCATTGTGTTTTCACTTTCTGTATTTGTCTCTGTCATAAGACTTGTTCTCTCCACCCTTCTTCCATTGTGTTTTCACTTTCTGTATTTGTCTCTGTCATAAGACTTGTTCTCTCCACCCTTCTTCCATTGTGTTTTCACTTTCTGTATTTTTTTCTCTGTCATAAGACTTGTTCTCTCCACCCTTCTTCCATTGTGTTTTCACTTTCTGTATTTGTCTCTGTCATAAGACTTGTTCTCTCCACCCTTCTTCCATTGTGTTTTCACTTTCTGTATTTGTCTCTGTCATAAGACTTGTTCTCTCCACCCTTCTTCCATTGTGTTTTCACTTTCTGTATTTGTCTCTGTCATAAGACTTGTTCTCTCCACCCTTCTTCCATTGTGTTTTCACTTTCTGTATTTGTCTCTGTCATAAGACTTGTTCTCTCCACCCTTCTTCCATTGTGTTTTCACTTTCTGTATTTGTCTCTGTCATAAGACTTGTTCTCTCCACCCTTCTTCCATTGTGTTTTCACTTTCTGTATTTGTCTCTGTCATAAGACTTGTTCTCTCCACCCTTCTTCCATTGTGTTTTCACTTTCTGTATTTGTCTCTGTCATAAGACTTGTTCTCTCCACCCTTCTTCCATTGTGTTTTCACTTTCTGTATTTGTCTCTGTCATAAGACTTGTTCTCTCCACCCTTCTTCCATTGTGTTTTCACTTTCTGTATTTGTCTCTGTCATAAGACTTGTTCTCTCCACCCTTCTTCCATTGTGTTTTCACTTTCTGTATTTGTCTCTGTCATAAGACTTGTTCTCTCCACCCTTCTTCCATTGTGTTTTCACTTTCTGTATTTGTCTCTGTCATAAGACTTGTTCTCTCCACCCTTCTTCCATTGTGTTTTCACTTTCTGTATTTGTCTCTGTCATAAGACTTGTTCTCTCCACCCTTCTTCCATTGTGTTTTCACTTTCTGTATTTGTCTCTGTCATAAGACTTGTTCTCTCTCCACCCTTCTTCCATTGTGTTTTCACTTTCTGTATTTGTCTCTGTCATAAGACTTGTTCTCTCCACCCTTCTTCCATTGTGTTTTCACTTTCTGTATTTGTCTCTGTCATAAGACTTGTTTCTCTCCACCCTTCTTCCATTGTGTTTTCACTTTCTGTATTTGTCTCTGTCATAAGACTTGTTCTCTCCACCCTTCTTCCATTGTGTTTTCACTTTCTGTATTTGTCTCTGTCATAAGACTTGTTCTCTCCACCCTTCTTCCATTGTGTTTTCACTTTCTGTATTTGTCTCTGTCATAAGACTTGTTCTCTCCACCCTTCTTCCATTGTGTTTTCACTTTCTGTATTTGTCTCTGTCATAAGACTTGTTCTCTCCACCCTTCTTCCATTGTGTTTTTCCTTTCTGTATTTGTCTCTGTCATAAGACTTGTTCTCTCCACCCTTCTTCCAATGAGACTTGTTCTCTCCACCCTTCTTCCATTGTGTTTTCACTGTCTGTATTTGTCTCTGTCATAAGACTTGTTCTCTCCACCCTTCTTCCATTGTGTTTTCACTTTCTGTATTTGTCTCTGTCATAAGACTTGTTCTCTCCACCCTTCTTCCATTGTGTTTTCACTTTCTGTATTTGTCTCTGTCATAAGACTTGTTCTCTCCACCCTTCTTCCATTGTGTTTTCACTTTCTGTATTTGTCTCTGTCATAAGACTTGTTCTCTCCACCCTTCTTCCATTGTGTTTTCACTTTCTGTATTTGTCTCTGTCATAAGACTTGTTCTCTCCACCCTTCTTCCATTGTGTTTTCACTTTCTGTATTTGTCTCTGTCATAAGACTTGTTCTCTCCACCCTTCTTCCATTGTGTTTTCACTTTCTGTATTTGTCTCTGTCATAAGACTTGTTCTCTCCACCCTTCTTCCATTGTGTTTTCACTTTCTGTATTTGTCTCTGTCATAAGACTTGTTCTCTCCACCCTTCTTCCATTGTGTTTTCACTGTCTGTATTTGTCTCTGTCATAAGACTTGTTCTCTCCACCCTTCTTCCATTGTGTTTTCACTGTCTGTATTTGTCTCTGTCATAAGACTTGTTCTCTCCACCCTTCTTCCATTGTGTTTTCACTTTCTGTATTTGTCTCTGTCATAAGACTTGTTCTCTCCACCCTTCTTCCATTGTGTTTTTACTGTCTGTATTTGTCTCTGTCATAAGACTTGTTCTCTCCACCCTTCTTCCATTGTGTTTTCACTTTCTGTATTTGTCTCTGTCATAAGACTTGTTCTCTCCACCCTTCTTCCATTGTACCCTTTCAGTTTTAATCACCTATATCAATAGTAAATGGGAATACATGTACATGGATTATAATTTGACTTATTACTAACAGCTCTTTAACACAATATTTTATCTGAAAGTACAGATACCTTTTAACATTTTGACTGTGATAGCCTGTGTCCGGAATATGAACTTTAAGATTACCTTGGTTCCTTTCTCACGTGCGCTCTACATAAAGTTGGCCATGAGTAAAGACTGCACTACTAGATATACATATAGATGATTGAATGATATACATATAGATGATTGTCCCTGTGGTTTGTTGATTGTGAAAGATAAATAAGAGGAAACTGACGACGTGTCAAGATGAAAAGAAAGGCTGGTATCGCTTGACTCTAAACTGATGCGTGGAATGAAAACTCGACGACCTGTCTGTGATGATTTTTTTGTTTGTTTTTTTTTGTATTAAAAAAAAAAAATTTCAGTGTTCTGTCTTTAGTTTTAACAGAATATTAAAGTTAAAAAAAAATTGATGCAAACTTTTATTGCTCGGCTCTTTTATTAAGCTAAATAATTACACGCCTTCGTGATTTCTTGACGGGTTACAATACCAAGAGTTCTGTGAAATCGGAATCAAACACATTGTTGGTCTCTTATTGGGATGATACTAATGGGCGCCTAAGATTACATTATTGGGTGTTTAAGGTGATATTAATGGGTGTTTAAGATGATCCTAATGGGTGTTTAAGATGATCTTAATGGGTGTTCCAGATGATCTTAGTGGGTGTTCCAGATGATTTTAATAGGTGTTCCAGATGATCCTAATGGGTGTTACAGATGATTTTAATAGGTGTTCCAGATGATCCTAATGGGTGTTCCAGATGATTTTAATAGGTGTTCCAGATGATCCTAGTAGGTGTTTAAGATGATCTTAATGGGTGTTTAAGATGATCTAAATGGGTGTTTAAGATGATCTTAATGGGTGTTTAAGATGATCTAAATGGGTGTTTAAGAGGATCTTAATGGGTGTTTAAGATGATCTTAATGGGTGTTTAATATGATCCTAATGGGTGTTTAAGATGGTCCTAATGGGTGTTCATGATGATCCTAATGGGTGTTAAGATGATCCTAATGGGTGTTCAAGATGATCCTAATGGGCGTTTAAGATGGACCTAATAAGTGTTCAAGATGATCCTAATTGGTGTTCAAGATGATTCTACTGGGTGTTCAAGATGATCCTAATGGGTGTTCAAGATGATCCTAATGGGTGTTCCAAATGATCCTAATGGGTGTTCCAAATGATCCTAATGGGCGTTTAAGATGGACCTAATAAGTGTTCAAGATGATCCTAATTCGTGTTCAAGATGATCCTAATGGGTGTTTAAGATGGTCCTAATTGTCACAGATGGAAATAGTGCAGCAGTAATCATCCACTTTTGCCCCTCCCCATCTAGTTTATTTTTGCTACAGGAACGAAGGATTTACAAGTGCAATAAACACGTGAGCCGTTTGGCAATTAAGCACGGTGGAACAGAGAGAGCGCGGAGCATGGCGTAATAGATTCTTTGATCAGGGGCGATGTTAAGTCTGAGACGAACCTTGGATTGTAAAACTTTCAGAGGAATTAATTGCGTACCTGATAATGTTTTCTTCGTTTCCTTTTTTCCTGGTGTCCTGTATGATCAGTGGTTCTCAATCTTTTTTTGCTCATGGCCACTGTTTGAGCCTCATTTACCCCTGAGGCCCCACTCATAATTGTTGTTAGCTGGACAAAAGGTACTTGACCATCTTTTACTGTGGCCCACTAGAGATATGGCATGCCCCCCTGGGGTCAACATGGCCCACGCTGAGAACCACTGATCTATCTGACCTCCATATTTGACCTCCATATCTGACCTCCATATCTGGCCTCCATATCTGACCTCCATATTTGACATTTCTTGACAGTTTATTTCTGTATTATTTCATCATCATGTTGTTAGCCTGTCTTATGGTTGTTGTATGCTATAAATGTGTTCACTATAGGCCATTCTTGTCTTTTATACCCTCCATCTGTTCACTGTACACGTTTCCTGTCAGTTAAACCCTTTATTTCTGTTCGGAGATGTCAGTTAACGTGAATGGACTACATCCTTTATTAGAGTAATTAATGTAGAAGTCTTTAGTCAAACAAGGAAGAATTTAAAAAAACACCCTTTATTTGTTCACATTATCCGTTTTTATACTCTCAATTTGTTTACTATACACTTTTGTTTTCCATTATACCCTCCATTTGTTTACTGTTACTTTTGTTGTCTGTTATACCCTCCATTTGTTTACTGTAACTTTTGTTTTCCGTTATACCCTCCGTTTTTTACTGTAACTTTTGTTGTCTGTTATACCGTCCGTTTGTTTACTGTAACTTTTGTTGTCTGTTACACCCTCCGTTTGTTTACTGTAACTTTTGTTGTCTGTTAAACCCTCCATTTGTTTACTGTAGCTTTTTTGTCTGTTATACCCTCCATTTGTTTACTGTAACTTTTGTTTTCCATTATACCCTCCATTTGTTTACTGTAACTTTTGTTTTCCGTTATACCCTCCGTTTGTTTACTGTATCTTTTGTTGTTTGTTATACCCTCCATTTGTTTACTGTAACTTTTGTGTTCCGTTATACCCTCCGTTTGTTTACTGTAACTTTTGTTGTCTGTTATACACTCCATTTATTCGATAATTTGGATTACGTAACGACGTCCAACTATTATCCGTGTCTGGGGTGGGGATCCATCACTTTACTAGTAACAATAAGTGGAGGCGGTGGTGAGGAATGCTGAGGGTGTCGGACATTCCTGTTTGTTGTCCTAAAGTTAGTCAAGTGTATGAAAGACAAGTGTAACATGTCACGTAGTCACGACAAATGACATTAGTTTTGAATGTCGGACACATTTTTCGCGGACAGAGGAATGCAGTTAAAAACAAAAAATTGGACAAGCTGGAAGTGGTTATTCTAATAAAATTAGTCAAGTGAAAATAAGTGTAGAAATAAGAGAACCTTTATGATCGCGATTTATTTTCCTTGTACGTTTGGCATTTGTCAGTACTGTAAATTCTGTAAACTTAGGGGCAGAGCCAGACAAATAGCATGGAATTAGTGGTGAGTAAAGACACTGCCTTTTCATAGGACACACATTCAGGAAAACACCTAATCGCACATTACAATGCAGTGCTTGAACTGAAGTCCCCGGTGAAAGAAAAAGAGGGATGTCGACAAATATATTAGGAAGGAAGTTGGCAATAGACATGGAAGGGATTAAAAAGGACATAGTAAGATCTTGACTGGATGGCACCAGGCAGGAACACCATGCTTGACTGTGTTGCAGGTCTATGCTCCGTGAGGATCTGAAATGTTATGGTGATGAGTTGATGTTATCGATGTTTTTTATATCCGAACATGTGGAGCTATATGGTGTCTGAGACAAGCTGCTAATACTACGACAAATATATCAAATGGAAACTCTAAGAAATATGGAACATTAGTAGATCAACCTAAATGGAAACTCTAAGAACTATGGAACATTAGTAGATCAACCCAAATGGAAAATTTAATAGTGAGCAGGAAATACCAAACGAAATATGTTGGAAAACAGTTGAGTTCTGGGCATGTAGGCCAGTGTAATAATCTGTGCTATCATAAATAGGAAACACTGGTTTTGAAATAAGACATTCAAGAGAAATCGTTTCCAATCGTTTCCAAGCATTCCGAGGAATGCTGCATCATTTTTTTTTTTTTTTTTGAAGCGAAAAGCAGGACAGACACCGACACAACGAGAAGAAGCGAGATATAGATGAGGAAAAATAAGACGAAGAGAATTAAATACTGGTTTCTATTGATGTGAAGATTAAAGCCATAGGGTGGTTGATAAATGCTACTGATAAATAGTTTAAATTATGGTCCACTGGTGGAGTAGAAACTGGCCATCACTGATAACGATTACTTGTGGTTTATGGGCAATGTTCAAGAAGAAGATAAATGTTCTGTTATCATAGGTGCGCTGATACAAGCGATCAGCTACGTCGGGCTTACAGGTGGCCGACCAAAGATGTGTGGGTGCGTAGATGACAATGGACGCGAATGCCGTGCAGGACAAGATCAAGTCAATCAAAATTACACACATCAAAGCACATGTAGAAGTCAGGAACTGGGGTAACTCCAAAGAACGTTCCACATTATTTATTACTACAAAGTTACGAGGACATCACTAACAGTACACTGTCACAAGTAATAGTTCACAATCAATTATGACACCTCAGGTAAACATCAAATCCGTAGGTAGTTAAGTGCATAGTATAACAATCCAAGCACAACGGCTGCATAGGTACGGCAGCTTATAATCATAAATCTCATGGCCAAATTATCCATACAAAAGGCGAACTGCATATGTCGCAGTATACAAAATAACTATGTCGTCTGAATCAACATACCCATAGGCCTGGGTTAATATAACTCAAGGGAGAAAACACATTCCCAGTAATACTCTGTCGAAACTTCAAAAAAATATCCCCATCGAAGTTATGCATATATACTGGCCTATCCATGGCCTGAAAATTCACCACTAATGTACGTTCTGCGGTACACGAAAAAATAAGCCTCATCTCCATGGCTTTTAGAAAATACATTAGGGAAAATCTCAAATATCCTTTCACTGCCAATAATAATACACTCTATCCATCAACACATTAACGAGATGGCGAAAACGACCATCTCGTCGCTCTGCTCACAAAAAACTGCCCCCGAAAATATCCCTGCTCAAACACAGCTAAGTGAACGCGAGAGACCATCGCTCACTCAAAAATCATCCCTGCGTAATTTAAGCGCCTGAGCGGAATTTCGTTCACCCACGTTCTAGCTGTTCTGTATCCAGAACATTCGCGAAGATTCGCGATATTATTTTTAAAACACACAAAAAGCTACTCAAGGGAGATAACAGCAATCCGGTCAGTATATACAAGTATTTAAACGATTTAACCCCCCTAGACCACAACACGACCTTAACAGTGGTGATGAGCAAACATGCTCTCATCTTGACCTTCAGTCTCATAACTGTCACTGTGGGAGGGAGGAAACACAGCAGAAGAAATAGAAGTAGGAATACTCGACGTTTGATCAGAACAGGGACATACACCTTAAATAAAATAAAAAAACACTTCCGACTACCGACCAAGCATCACGTACTAGAAAAACTGTTTGTTCGATACTCAGAATGTGGGCAGTGACGCAACAACTACAGAGACGCTAATGATCATATGTCTCCGTGTTGTTTCTTTAGGAAGCACAGATCTGGATATCTGTAGCGTAGAAAGTTAGAAAAATGCCAAGCAATTATTATTAACTAATTACGAAATCTTCAAACATTTTAATAACTAAGTCATTTAGATTTCCACGTTGTCATCTATTAATATTAAAAGATAGTTATGGTTCTGAAATCCTGTAGAAATGAAGGCAGGCCGACAAGTTCATCGAGAAGAGAACTTGTGACATAGCAGGAGCTCGGGCTGATGGCACAAGACATAAGAGCTTGACAAGAATCAGAATTGGGCCTATGCCCCACGGGGAACTGAAAGGTCATGAAGGTCGTTCATATTGACACTAAATTCATCGTTGTATGTGCTCGAGTTGTTGCTGGTCTTGTTTATAAATGTTATGCATTCAATAATTACCCATCAACATCAGTAATTACCCATCAACATCAATAATTACCCATCAACACCATGTGTAGCACATACTTTTAGTCAGTTCACGTCAGAACCTTCTACCATCCACTCAAATTCTTTCTATGTCTTCCTTGCAGGGCCGTAGATATGACAATAAGGGGGGGGGTTATAAAAAAAATTTCGGCATAAAACATGTTTGGTACAGTATAATTTCCCCACAAATGTTTTTCACCAAACCCAAAGGGGGGAAAAAGGGGGGAAGAGGGGTGGCCCCCCCCCCCCCCCCCCCCTGTATCTGCGGCCCTTCTTCCTTGTAATGTTTTAGTCTGCCTCAAATAGTTTATTCCTTAGTTTTGCTCGGATTGTGCTGTTTTTTTATTTCGGTTGTTGATAGAACATACTGACGTAAGGGAGAGACGTTTTAACCACATTTACTGTACTAGTTCCGGCTGTATGTCTGTGAAACATGGATGTAGTCGAGGCTGATAGAACATACTGACGTAAGGGAGAGACGTTTTAACCACATTTACTGTACTAGTTCCGGCTGTATGTCTGTGAAACATGGATGTAGTCGAGGCTGATAGAACATACTGACGTAAGGGAGAGACGTTTTAACCACATTTACTGTACTAGTTCCGGCTGTATGTCTGTGAAACATGGATGTAGTCGAGGCTGATAGAACATACTGACGTAAGGGAGAGACGTTTTAACCACATTTACTGTACTAGTTCCGGCTGTATGTCTGTGAAACATGGATGTAGTCGAGGCTGATAGAACATACTGACGTAAGGGAGAGACGTTTTAACCACATTTACTGTACTAGTTCCGGCTGTATGTCTGTGAAACATGGATGTAGTCGAGGATGATAGAACATACTGACGTAAGGGAGAGACGTTTTAACCACATTTACTGTACTAGTTCCGGCTGTATGTCTGTGAAACATGGATGTAGTCGAGGCTGATAGAACATACTGACGTAAGGGAGAGACGTTTTAACCACATTTACTGTACTAGTTCTGGCTGTATGTCTGTGAAACATGGATGTAGTCGAGGCTGATAGAACATACTGACGTAAGGGAGAGACGTTTTAACCACATTTACTGTACTAGTTCCGGCTGTATGTCTGTGAAACATGGATGTAGTCGAGGCTGATGTAACATACTGACGTAAGGGAGAGACGTTTTAACCACGTGACTGTACTGTACTAGTTCCGGCTGTATTACGTGGGATTACCAGTTCCGTTCCTCGCTGCCTCTGCCTTCCTTAATCCAAGAGCACAATCATGTACCGACATGCAGCTGGTATATAGTATGGGGCGTGGCGCTAACGGGTTTTGAGCCTGGAACCCGGAATCTGTAACTTTCCTGAGACAGGCAAGAGCTCTAACGCCTCTGCTAATCAACAAAAATAACAACCAGTAAGATAGAGAATGTCATAAACTGCTGCTTGAGCAGAGTAAAAGAACACAAGTGGGTATGTCAGTATAGTCAATGTTGAACTGATGACTAGAACTAGACATATGGCAGTATGGTCAATGTTGAACTGGTGACAAGAACTAGACATATGGCAGTATGGTCAATGTTGAACTGGTGACAAGAACTAGACATATGGCAGTATGGTCAATGTTGAAATGGTGATAAGAACTAGACATATGGCAGTATGTTCAATGTTGAACTGGTGACTAGAACTAGACATATAGCAATATGGTCAATGTTGAACTGGTGACAAGAACTAGACATATAGCAATATGGTCAATGTTGAACTGGTGACAAGAACTAGACATATTGCAGTATGGTCAATGTTGAACTGGTGACAAGAACTAGACATATAGCAGTACGGTCAATGTTGAACTGGTGACAAGAACTAGACATATGGCAGTATGGTCAATGTTGAACTGGTGACAAGAACTAGACATATGGCAGTATGGTCAATGTTGAACTGGTGACAAGAACTAGACATATGGCAGTATGGTCAATGTTGAACTGGTGACAAGAACTAGACATATGGCAGTATGGTCAATGTTGAACTGGTGACAAGAACTAGACATATGGCAGTATGGTCAATGTTGAACTGGTGACAAGAACTAGACATATGGCAGTATAGTCAATGTTGAACTGGTGACAAGAACTAGACATATGGCAGTATAGTCAATGATGAACTGGTGACAAGAACTAGACACATACCAGTACAACAACATGTCAGGATAACACCTGTCCGCTGGATACAGCATACATTGAGATAACCAGTTGATAGCATTACAATGTAGTCACTGTTCTAGAACCTCCCGAGTTACAGAGATAGAGGAAGACCACAAAACCCACACACACACATACATATTGAGAAGGGGCGTGGAGTCAGTCGGGAAAGAGATAAAGAAGGCATGGGAAGATATTGAGCGGATAGCACAGACCAGGTCAATATAATAAGCACGGACATACAAACACAACACCAACAATTATAATAAGCACGGACATACAAACACAACACCAACAATTATAATAAGCACGGACATACAAACACAACACCAACAATTATAATAAGCACGGACATACAAGCACAACACCAACAATTATAATAAGCACGGACATACAAACACAACACCAACAATTATAATAAGCACAGACATACAAACACAACACCAACAATTATAATAAGCACGGATATACAAACACAACACCAACAATTATCTGGTACGTTTAGGCGTGTTGGGAAGATCCCTTCACAAATATTAGCATCAAGAACTCCCAGAGTCAGACATAACAAATAGGAATTCCTCTTGGCCAAGCATAGGTGACATGATAACTTTCAGACTGACAACCGTTCACTACAAATCCAAATACCATCTGGTCAACAAATTGAAAGAAGGACAGACAGACATGTGACCATGTGGGGGGGACAAACAGAAATAGAACATGTTGGTCCCACGAGAGGACCAGATTGGCCGGGTGGCCTTTAACAGTTCCTTTGAGGGATAGATTGTCTAATGATGAAAGATGCATGAGACAGACCCCCAACAGATAAATAGATGTAAATAGGGCGAAGTCAAAGATTTTTTTTTTCATCGATAGATATCACTTGTTTTTCTTCCTTGGATAAGGCGTTATATTTCAGTTTCACATTCTCAGTTGCTGTTATGTATTTTAGTTTTCACTTTCGATAACTATTTATGTGTATTCTTTGTTTCATGTCTGCCTCAGTATCTTTTGTTATAATCTCGCACATATTTTTATTGCGTTTACCGTCTCTATATTGCTGCTTGTTGTTGTGTCTAAAGAAGAGTTTTCCCGAAGCCTCGCGTGCTAATATCGTAGTTTTCCAGGGTAAACAACCCATTGTACAAGTACTCATCCGTATACACGTGCATAAACACAAACACAAGCCCTTTATATTTGCATGCATTACATATACACACATCCTTGCACAAATACACCCACACTTAAAAGCCCATGCCGTCACTTCAAGGAAGGAAATGCTTGGTTCAAGGTTACAACAATGGTCGCCACCGTTAGTTAGTGTTAAAGTCTATAGTTGATATCGTTGACCTGGTGACCCCGTTAATTAGTCTATGTTCAGTTAATATATCGCATTATTTCTATCTGGATTATTTTATGTTGGGACATAATTATTTACATTTGGGTTAGTTTATCGCCGCACATATTGTATATCTTGACTGCCGTACAGCATCTACATAAGTTAGTTTATCGCCGCACATATTGTATATCTTGACTGCCGTACAGTATCTACATAAGTTAGTTTATCGCCGCACATATTGTATATCTTGACTGCCGTACAGTATCTACATAAGTTAGTTTATCGCCGCACATATTGTATATCTTGACTGCCGTACAGTATCTACATAAGTTAGTTTATTGCCGCACATATTGTATATCTTGACTGTCGTACAGTATCTACATAAGTTAGTTTATCGCCGCACATATTGTATATCTTGACTGTCGTACAGTATCTACATAAGTTAGTTTATCGCCGCACATATTGTATATCTTGACTGCCGTACAGTATCTACATAAGTTAGTTTATCGCCGCACATATTGTATATCTTGACTGTGGTACAATATTTGCGAACATAATTTTGATTGTTGAACAGAATCGACATCATTGCACTCCGGGCAAACCCATAGGTTCTCAGTCTCCTTCAGTATATTGTCGTAGATTTTTGATAGGGGAATTAAGACTTGGGTTGGTCCCTTCTGAATAGATTAGAATGATTGATAGCCACAGTGAGAGATAATAACAGAAATAGATTTCCACGAGTGAGATGGTAGAATCAATAGAGGCTGTCCCTGAGAACTCGAGAATCTTCTCTCTTTCTCAGCCTATCTTCTACAACAGATTTAGAGGAGTCAGACAGTCTAGTGACAACATATATTAATATATATGAACGTACCACTCACGTGCACACACACAAGTGACGACAGTTAGACGCACAGACGTGGGAAAACTATAACAAATGATTATATAGATATTATGGAACGAGCTGACCAACGCGCTGATTAAGTTCAAGAGAAATTTTAATTATCATCTAAAATTTCATCACAACACATAAAAATTACTTCAAGAAACATATACACATAGTCAAAAAATCAATGAATTTCTACCAGAATGATAGACCCACAGTATGATCTTATCCCTCAAGGTATGCCCACAGTCCTGTTAGAAGAAAGTGATAGCCCCAAGAAATCAAGGATACATTAGCGGTAATCTAATGATTTTCCCCTTTTAAAGGTATGAACAGACTTAGATATTAGTATGATCTATCCTAGGGCAAAGTATCTTGTTTGCAACAAAACTTGCATAAAGAAATTACAAAGTGGGTGAAATTTGGTATACCATAAAAAAAACATCACTCGTTCCTACTTTCTCTCGGTTCGTTCATCAGGGCCCTGACTCACACAACCTTACCTACAATCGTGCTGCTGTTCGCCGTCTGGCGCACGTTACGACACAATCTGTTTTTATCGTTTTGCTGAAGCGGATACCCAGCTCTGCAGATGTTGGTTTCATCCAATTTGTCCGGGAAGCGTCCTCTTCAGGCGATAATTTTGTTCAGATTTTAAGTTAGTGTCACTTTATCAGTTCAGGTAAGAATTAGTTTTCAAGCGGGCTCACAGGATCAGAATCACGAGGTTTCCACTACTTAGGAACAATGTCAGGTTTGTAACTTCGATCAAAAGGTAAAATTCTTGGTCACTCCACAATGAGTAAAAATTTGTCGGAAAAAGTTACTGTTTGTAATCTATTACTTGCCACACGGGCTAAAAGTACTTGAGATTTTTTTCTCTGAAAGAATTAAATCAGGCTCACAGGCCCGTTACTTCTTTAAAATCTTTAAAGTTCTTGTAAAGGTTGTACACCAAGTCCTTTAAGGAAAGAATGTTTTTGTTCTTCACTGATATTACTCATCAGTACTTAACGCTGGCAAAGTTTGGGTTAACCCCAGTTTTCTTCACTAAATAGAGGAAAAAAACACATATAAAATAATTATACATACTATGTACTTGTTATAACTTACATTTTAAACTGCAAGCGTACAGCTTGACTTATCATTTAAAACTTCCCGTGAAATAAGTTATATACAAAATCAATCACCATGAATTAGGAATACGTATGTGTTCCGTCAATACTCAATGATGAATAGTTATGTCAGTTTTAAAATATTATCGCCTGAGTATTAGCGGTTAAATTAAATTCATTTATGGCTGCCTGAGTTTAAGCTAGAAATATAATTTATTCTGCTTTCCACTGAAACACGTCACTAGAAAATAATACAGACTATATTTTAATTCTCTCTGCACAAAAGAACTAGTGAAAATGAAGTAGGCGATTTAACACTTTAAACACTTCACAAAATACTAGATATAATATATTTACCTCAACACAGAACTACTAAGAACTAAAACCACTTCGACCAACTAATGCCCTCTATCATCAACAGAGATACTTAGAAATCGAACATTCAATTCGACCAACTAATTGCTTCTATAACAGAGATTCTTGGGGCTCGAACGTAGGTTGTTCTAGTCTAACTGCGAAGTTACTGAGTGCGTGAAGTCAGGTTTCCAACTCTAGTTATATCTATGAAACGGACAAAGATCTGCGCTATTTCCAAAACCACGCAATAGCCTCCCCTTTCCTTAACACCTACGTACCTTAGACGCTGGCAATAACATGCCAAACGCGTCTTTGACACCTCACTGCTAGCGAAACTGGCCCCGAGTGCCGTGACAGAGGAAACTACCAGACAAATGTCTCATTCTGCGCCGTGCAGATGTCGGGTTTCACACCTCACCTGAGCACTCAGCCGATGAAACTACGTTGTGACAGGTGAAAATGCAGACGATATGTCGGCCCTATGTCTGAGATAGACGAATATTCACCGTTTTACTTCTACAACGCAATAACCTCCAGAGCCTGACATCTACGTAATAGAATGAGTATCAGTATGAGAAAGAAAAACGGTAAAGTGAGAATGGGAAAGAAAATATTTTTCGCAAACGAACGAATGCGAAAAATACAGGAAAAGGATAAAGAGCGATAATAAAATAGAGGACACGGGTAGAAAAAGAAGAGAATATAGAAAATTTATTGATCATAAAACTCTCTATGCGACATATATGTCGACCAAAGTAAATGATAACAGTTCCTGTAGCTCGCTGGTTGTATACAGCATCCTCTCATACGTCCATCTCTACTAACTTTACGTTTGATGCCAAATTCCAAGTCTTAACCTCGATGGTTCATCTATTGCAGTGTCATTCTCTAACAGGCGATCATTAATTGTTCTCAGTATCTCTTCCTTACCCATATCCAGTGTCCCTACTGTGGGTGCTCTTGATGCTAGTCTGTCATCTCTCTTATTACCGCGTATCCCTGCATGACCTGGACAGTAGATCCACACCAGCTCCTGCAGATTGCAAGCTTCTATGAATGCTTTCCATTCATGCCGTTGCCAACCATTTGAACCCTTCGAAGCATGCACTGAGAATCTGACACAATGACTGCCTTTGTTAATTAAGTTTCAGTTAGCCACCGTAAGGCTGCAGTAGCTACTCCTGCCTCCATTCTCATGCTGAAAGTTGTTATCTTGTAAGCCTCGCTATGTTCGGCGACGATTCTGCCCTTTACCCTAGCAGAGAAGCCCACCCTGATTTCTCACCACGGATCACAGACCCATCAGAATACACAATGGCATCATTATCCCCGGCATGATCATGTATCAGTTGTGTCGTGAGATAACGTCTGTTTCACATCACGAATTCGAATAACCACGGTCATATTTACCGCTCAAAATAATAGGATAACACGGACCGACATGACAGCCAATGAGAACGCTCCTTTTTCTGGTATGAATAAGGAAACCTTTTATGCTTAACATAGAGGCCTATTTTGTGGAACTAAAAATACGAAGATAATTAATTTCTCAAAGACTAAAGATAGTTAAACGAAAGTTATAGCTGGTTTAAACAACGGGGATATTACTAAAGAGGTATGTGTAAAGATTTCCTCAAATAATATGTTATTCTAAGAGAAAAATCGTTTTAATTGACATTTCCACATCAGGGTAGTCCCCAAAACAGTTAGTTAAAGGCTGCATATATTTAAATGCATTTTACTAACTAAACAAATTTTAGCTAGACTGATAGAGTTAAATTACCAGTATAATACTAACTTTAAATGAGTAAAATCGATCCACAATTAAGAAAGATAATAGATTTTAAAGTTTCGGCACATTGAACGCGAGGGCAAAAACACGCATTGTTTTGGGATTCCTAAACACCGCTTTTGCCCCAACCATCTGCGAGGTACGCTGAGACCCTATATAAGACCTTGAACTTGCGCTGAATTGAGGCCACAACATTTTCAAAATAAAGTACGGAACAGAAGAAAGCGGCAAACGCTTGCTGTCAGATATTTTGCAGCTGTATCTACGTAGCAGACCTAGACACCCATTTGCAGCCTGTTATAGCTATTGTAGTCTACCTGAGGGTTTTATCCTGAAATGACTATCAGTCTTTGAGGCATTCAATACTGAGGAACTTTGTTGGTGCGAGACGTTCTCAATATACTTAGAGCGAGTCACCGGATTGTTTCCTAGCCTGGAG
The DNA here is from genome assembly GCA_024509875.1 of Oreohelix idahoensis. Taxonomy (NCBI): domain Eukaryota; kingdom Metazoa; phylum Mollusca; class Gastropoda; order Stylommatophora; family Oreohelicidae; genus Oreohelix; species Oreohelix idahoensis. The sequence continues at coordinate 177,772 of JAMPIV010008748.1, forward strand.
ATCCAGACACTGTGGGCTTCAACTTATCAAAGATAGTTGGACATATAACTCCACTAGTCGGCACATACAGACTTATTTTGTTAAGAACTAACCCACACATCAAACAAACAATTGAATGATGACTAATGAGAGATTTATTGAACTTCTACCAACTTTACAGTCCAGTGAAAATAACAACTATATATATATATATATATATATATATATATATATATATATATATATATATATATATATATATATATATATATATATATATATATATATATATATATATATATATATATATATATATATATATATATATATATATATATATATATATATATATATATGAATAACATAATTGACATTTTAAGTATAAATTTCATATTTTACTATTGTGGAAATGAAAATTCCTTACTTATTTATTTCTATTATGTAAAAAGCATTTGAATTTTATTTCATTTTTCGTAACCGAAAAGAGAAACGGTATAGGATCAATAAATTGTAAATATTTACATTCAGTCTTACTTAATTATTCAAGTTGAGTTAGATTCTGTTTGTATGTATATTACTTATCTATTAAATTAATTAATACCCTAGACAATTAGCCATAATACAATAACAATAAATATAATAACCATTATTCAGGGTGGGATCTGGAGAGGTAGCACTTAGACCTTCAGTAACATTCACTATCATCATACTTGAAGGTTTATACAGCTTGACCCTACCTCGATTGTCGATACACCCTTACTCTTTTCAAAGTATTAATTCTAATAAGACCAGTCTCTTATCTGGCGCTATACTGGTATCCTTGGATACATCTTTTTGTCTGGGATATCATATATTTTAACAACATCTGAACCTCTCGCGACAAGTTGATTAATTTCCAGTTCTGCTTTCCAATTGCCCCAAGTTCTACACTCTCTGCCAAGGCTGATGATGACTTGCTGGTAGTTAAGCCAGTTCTCATCTGACTTACTTCACTCTTCCCTTTTGAATATATTTTCAACTGTGGTCACCTGCTTGATCGTTATCTCTGCCTTTGCCATCCATGATATCCTTCTCTTTATTCTTGCTCCCTTAATGTCAGCTATGTTTCCATGCAGGGGGTGCCGTTTGTCTGTGGTTACTCGCATATAGGTTTTTGCCTGGGCTATCGCATATCTGGATCTGATCGAGAGTAGTCCAAGCATGTATCTCATTGTCGCAATGGGGGTATCTCGCGTACAGCAAAAGACTATACGCAACCCTTCATTTTGAATGCGTGCTAGTCGTCCACATTGTGTTACTGACAGTGTAAGTATTCCCAGTCCATACTCAATGACCGATATGATTAGTTGTTGATAAAGAAGAAATAGTAATCTCTGCTCCAGATGAGCTGAAGCCATTATTTTCAGGGCTGCCGGACCTCTCCTGCATTTCTGTGTGATTTGTTCAACATGGTACTTAGACGATAGCCCGGGACCGAGTGTAACTCCAAGGTATTTCAGCTTTGCTTGCCTTTCAATTTTCTGTCCATTGAGAGTAATATCTGGAATGCTCGTTTTCACTATGGAGCTGTTTAAGGAGTACCACATCACGCAGGCCTTGTTGGGATTGACTCTGGAGCCAGTTTCTTCGCCCCATTTAAACACCCCCTGTAGTGTCCCATGTATGCTATTATCCATTTCCTGTCGGTCAGAGCCAGGTCTGTAAAGGATTATGTCATCAGCAAAAGTCAGTGTTCGTCCCAATCCAGTTGGTTGAATGGTGGCAACTTTTGCTGTATAGATATTAAACAGCATCAAAAGTCAGGCTAGCAGAGATGGACGCATGAGAGGATGCGTCCGTCGTGTTTATAACCAGCGAGCTACAGGAACAGTTAGCATTCACACTCTTCGACATATACTGAGGGAGACTGAGCACCTATGGGCTTGCCCGGAGTGCAATGGTGTCGATTCTGTTCAACAATAAACTATTTAAAAGTTATAACAATTATACGATATTTCACTTATCATAATAGTAATATAAGTCGTTCACGCATGTATCATAAGAGGTCGCACAGAAAATACCAGCAAGCACAACTATACTACTGTGGAAAAGAAGATGCTTTCCTGAGCTAAAATCTAATTGTCCAGGCATTGAAAGTAAGGTAACACAGACAAAAACACAAAGAAACTGTGTAGCAACCAAGTTTATGGGCCCACAATTTCCAGCAAAGCTCTGGACACATGCATATACTGATGGTTCAGCAAAAACACGCAGTTGAAAATGGGAGTGGTGAAATACTTGTGTTCAGTAATGTGTAGTAATGTAAAGTATTTCGGCCGTTACTTGGTCTATACTTGCTGATAGGACAGTTATATTAGTGATTGCGTCTTTAAACTATCTGGGTCGTCCACGGGTCCTATATACGATAGTTGTGTGAGTGTCGCGAGAATGACCTCAGCCAATAATGCACTTTTTTGGGGTGCAAAATTGACTGAGCGTCCTTTCACGATGTACTGTCACAGCAAGGCCATGGCGCCGTTTGGTTGGTCCTAGGTTCTTCTCAACATCTCATCCATAGGTCAACATCTCATCCATAGGTCAACATCTCATCCATAGGTCAACATCTCATCCATAGGTCAACATTTCTTTTCCTCTTCCGCTCGTTTTCTGTGAATAATTTGTTTTATATCCATGTTATATTATTATTATATTCACTTTAAAATATTATTATATAATGTAATGTATGTGAGAATGTACCCACATAATACTGTACTTTTAGAAATGTGAGTCGTGAGAATGTACCCGCATACCACTGTACTTTAGAAATGTGAATGTTTTCGTTTGCTTAAATGGGATGATGTACTGTATATGAGAATAAGCAGATTTTACATATTTTTTTTTTTACTGCTCAAAGACTTTTCCTGCCACAGAAGTGCGTAAGAAAGTGTTATTATTATTATTTCATTTTCCACCAAGAATGTATGGACATAAGCGAGAATGTGTTTATGTAATTTTTGTATTGATGATTGATGACACATTCAAAAATACAGATTAATTGTAGACGGATTGACCGCATGAGTGAGTGTCGGTATACAGAATTTATTTATTTTTATTTATTGTTTTATTTATTTTATTTTATTATTACTTTTTCCCCCAATTACTAGCTTGTTTGTTTCAAAAAAAAAAACCTACTCATTTTTTTATTATGATTGCATACTGTAAATGGATGCTGTTATGGTAACTTTATAATGTTGCATGCCTTTAAATTAATGCTTAAAGTAGCATGTGGGAAATGAAAGGATATAGTATGCAAGATTAAAGAGAGTGGAAGGGCAGAATGTTAGACGGGCCCGCGCGCTCAATTCTTTACCCTTCGAAAATAAAGTTTGTTCGTTCGTTCGTTCGTTCTTCTTCGTTCGTCCTGAAAAGGACGTTGGTTGCGGTGTGTCCGTTTACAGCGAAGGTGCGATTTTTGGGACCGGGTTAGCCCTCCCTCTTCGATCCCTATTCACTCAGCCAGACTGCAGTGATGCAGCCTGTTTCCAGGACCACCACTTGGAGGTGGAGTAGGGTCTTGGTCAGCTCTGGTTCGCTGACCCTGACGCAAGCAGTCAAGCTATGGGTCGCTAACTGCACTTATATTTTCTTTTCTGTTGTCTAGTGTCATCCTTTATGTCCAACTAGTACCTGTTAATTACCTTTATTTATTGATTTACTAATTTGTTTGATATTATCTTTACACTGTTGTGAGCGACCATTCTGACTGCTCGTTTGACATGAACGTTCCTTCTATTCCGGTTTTCACAAAGATGTTATGTCCTTTTATATGGCCGCAAAATTGTATTTTCTCAAATTTTTGCCGCCTCCAATTTATTCGCTTTTCATTCCTGCGTTCTGTAGGACCTCTTTATATCTGTTCTTCTCTTTCTGTGAGATCCGCACAATTCTTCTACACGTTCAGTTTGTCCTTCTAACTGCTTGTCCTTTGGCCATGCTTCGCCACCATACAGTAATGAAGGATACGGATTAACACTTGATGATTCTCATTTGTAATGTACTTGTTGCATGTTAGGATGTTAATACTTGCCAAATTGTTTTGAATGCATGTTCGATGATTCCTTTTATTGCCTCGTTTCCAATTTCACTTGCAACTATTCTTTTTATTATGCGTCCAAAATATGAGAAGCTGGCATTTCCGACATCCAGCCCCTTAGTGACTGGCAGCAAACGATTTTATTTTTTCCGGAGTAGGTGTGTTGTTCCAGATTCATCCATTTTGTAATTTACACTGAAAGCACTTACCCTCTGTGGCTCTTTTCAGGTGAACAACACCGGAAACTGCTCGTGGAGAAAGCTGAACTTCAAAGACTTCCACTCCAGTGAAGTGGATGCAACAAATTTAAAGCTTTTCTTTGGGACTAGAAGTATAATAGAGCCAGAGTTAGAATGGGAAGGTTTTAGCGGATAGAATAGAAACCTTTTAGTGAATTAAAACAAACCTATTACAGTAATAGTCTTATGTGATTTTAGATTGAATTTGTCTGTATACTGTGCAAACTGCGCATATGTATTCGAAATGTGTATCGGGCATTGGAGGTGTATGTGGATGACCAAATCTGGAACAATTTAAATTGTGTAGAGTTAATTAACTAACCAGATTAGAGATATACGGACAAAAGACAGTGATTTTACAGTTTCCTTTTGAGAGAAAAGGTAAATTTTTCTTTCTTTAAATTCTTCTGCCTGTGTGACACGTCACAATTCAGTCGTTAATTTTTCTTTGATCATCTTCCTTGCACTGTACCATCCCGTCTGCCTTCTCATCCGTTCATTATCTTTGGTTTACGTCTGCACCTATCGAAGTTATCTTCTCATCTAGTTGACAAACCTCGTCACTCCCACACGTTAGGACACGACCGCATGACATGTTATCTTTTTATCGCGGGGCAGTAATCGAGCAGGCAGAAGGATCAATAAGATTAGGTCAACATTAGGTCTCTGTTTAGTTGCTTATACAGCCTGGCTATTGATAAATGGGCAAGTGATCTCCTTTACTCCAGTCGGCAAGGGCAACAAACAAAATTTGTGTCAGTGATTTAAGATAACGAATATTTGATTCATGAACATGACTTGCAGATAAATGCAACTTCCAGTGTTGTCTTGAATTTATCAATCTGGACGCCAGACATACCTCGTTATGATTTCTCGTAGGTCACTATAACAATCTTGACTATTGGGACATGAGGAAATGATATAATCTCTTCGGCAAGATGTCATGTTGAAAAAAACCAAAGATAGGAAGTGAGGGCAATCTTGGAAAGAGATTAAGGGCAGGTCATGTGATGAAATGATTTTTGTATAATCACGTAAGAGGCAATACCTTATATAGTCATGTAGTAACTTTCCGAATGGATGATGTGGTAAAATCAAAAGCCTTACTTGCTGTTAGTTTGAAATTGAAAATTTAGGTAAACTAAAATTATGATTGGGTTTCACCCAACATAACCTCACAAGGTGACGTTTGTGCGTGGGTATAAATTAAGCTTTAATGTCTAGCGCGTTTCAATGATTTCCTAAACTGCATTCCATCTTCGTCAAATGAGAAATCACAGACAGCCAGAATAAAGGAGCAGTACTAAGGATTCCATTATATGACAGTCTGAAAGGACTAGGAGTAGCTTTTAAAAAGAAAAAATGATAAACTACAATGTGAATACTTAGAGCCATAAATCCGAGGAACCTTCCTCAAGTGTGAAGAGGTAGGAGCTCAATTTAATCAGTAACTTTAACCAGCTGAGGGACGACTATATCTCGGACAGTTGCACGGCATTTCGAACTTTCTGTGCATCAAGTGTGGATATAATTCTCAGCCCACTTCGGGTGAGTTGTAACTATTTTTTTTTATTTGCAATAGACATGTATAAATTACTTATTGATGTCCAGTTGCATATGAAGTTGGCAACCTCATCATATAAAACAACTTGTCACATTGACCACCACTGCAAGAGCTCGTAACTACTTTGTGCGGACCTCCTCACAAAGGGACCAATAACAGAGGCAGCCCAGGCTTCATAGGGAGCAGAAAGTGAACGATGAGGACATCGTGATAGATATATATGTGTTATTTTAATTCAGATTTTTTTGTGTACATGTATATCTGAAACATTTGTCGTCTTCTGCTCTCCTAAAACTTTTTCATCCGACTCGATGGGTTGAGATTTAATGTCAGGGGGCATCAGGAGAAATTCTGAGGCAGATGAAATGGTGAAGTGAAGCGGAGGTCACCTGATGCTTACATCATGAGGCAGGAAACTTAAGCGAGATTCGATCTTCAATTTCTCTTTTTTTGTGGTACCAGTTGCAAGATGTTGACGCTAGACACCTACAACAGACGGGTCTTAAGGACACTTGACAAAGCAACCTGAACAGTTATCCCGGTATTGCAAGGGACCTGTTGCTATAAACCACCTGACTCCCGAAGAAAAGGAATAGTCAAAAACTCCACTGGGAACCAACAGTGACTGAACCAGAATCCAATTGTCACCACATTCAAAGCTAAATATCCAGTGCTGGCACAGCTCATGAACTTTATTTGCTACAGTCCACATCCCACAATCTCTTCCTTTGACAAGAAATTAACTGTGGTTTGTTTTCTGGACAACTCATTTTTATTCAAGTTAACCATGCTGATCCAATGTGTCATGAATAAATCTCTTATTATCAATGTAAATTTAAATCCAGAGTTGGAGTCTATCAAGTTGTTAAGTGAATTTGATGGCTGCACCCCTGTGACTCATTAATTAAAAAAATACAATATACAAAGCTAAACATACAACTAATAATTGTCTGAATTCCCTTCAATAGGGGCTCATAAAATACAAAACATATTTTCTCACAGAAATGGGCGGAGAATACAAAGTTTATAACATTTATGTCAAGAGAAATGTTGAACGAAGGTTGATACCTTTGAAAACGCTCATTCTTTTACTCGAAGTTTAGTCATTAGTGGACCACCACTGCAGAACATGGGAGACAACCCGCATCAGCCAGAATTTCACCACTTACGAGTTTCTAACAATTTTATTGTTTTAAGTTTTTTTTACGACCTTAAAGTAAACATGTTCACGCGTGACCCCTGGGAAAATAGAGACACAGAATATTGGAGCAAATAATACGACAAATGCGCTGCTCCGTACTAAAGAAGTATTATAAAAGCGAGTAAGAAGGATGTGCCTTGAGACTAGAAACCTTACCTTTTGATTTAAAACACGTTGTCTGAGACCTTACGTTTTGATTTAAAACACAGTGATAGAGACCTTACGTTTTGATTTAAAACACGTTGTTAAAGACCTTACCTTTTGATTTAAAACACATTGTTAGAGACCTTACCTTTTGATTTAAAACACATTGTTAGAGATCTTACGTTTTAATTTAAAACACATTGTTAGAGACCTTACCTTTTGATTTAAAACACGTTGTTACAGACCTTACCTTTCGATTTAAAACACGTTGTTAGAGACCTTACCTTTTGATTTAAAACACATTGTTTGAGATCTTACGTTTTGATTTAAAACACATTGTTACATATCTTACGTTTTAATTTAAAACACATTGTTAGAGACCTTACGTTTTAATTTAAAACACATTGTTACAGACCTTACGTTTTAATTTAAAACACATTGTTGCAGATCTTACGTTTTAATTTAAACACATTGTTAGAGACCTTACCTTTTGAGTTAAAACACGTTGACTGAGACCTTACCTTTTGTTCTAAAACACATTGTTAGAGACCTTACCTTTTAATTTAAAACGCGTTGTTAGAGACTGTGACGTGTAATGAAAAAAGATTCCACAGTAATATGACAGCCTATTGTAACCTCATAGCTGCTCTGTGATTTGCTAGCTAAAAACATGCATTATACTGTCTGTCTTCACTTACACAGCTTACTATTTCGTCCCCGCCTCTTTTCTTTTAACATGAGCTTACGCAGTGTTTACAAACTTCGTGACCTGTCAGCCATAACAGGAAAGCAAATCAGGCTTTGTTTGCCTTGTCCACTCACGCGAGCTTCATCTGTCAATCATAATACCTCTCAGACGGACAGCACGTAAGAGAGATGAAACACAGACCCTTTTAAGTTTGCGCAGGGGAAATCTAAAAATCCCCAATATCCTTTGATCTCGGAACACTAGCATTCTAAAGGTAAAACCGCTAGTCGAACAGAAAGTCTTTTGATATCGGTCAAAACTCCAGACGAGAAACTTTGATCGACCGACACGAAGTATTTTATCGTGATACGCCTAGCTTCTGAATTTTGGGTCTCACAGGAGCGCGAAATTAACAACATAAGAGATCAGAGCAATCTAATTATATATATATATATATACTGCTGTTTTCTGAATCCCGCCATCAGAAGTTAGTCAGAATTTGAATGTCTAGCGCAGTCCTAGAACCAGTTTTTCTTTTTGGAATAGTGTTTTATAGTGATTGATTCGTAGAGATTTTCATTCTGAATTTTCTGGTAAAATGATAATAGTGCTAATGATTGAAAAAGTGATAGCTTTTAACATTTATTCTTCACTTAGATTTTACTCGGTAGTAAAACGAGTGAAATAAAATAACGCGTAGATATTTCATACCAGATATTCAATTTTTTTTTTCTTAACCAGCGGCACTTGGGCTTTCAGCCCTTCGGCCCAATGACATGTCATTGCGAGGCTGGGGAACCTGGGGACTTTCCTTCCAACCCGGTCAGGAGCTTCGCTCCTTCCCATCCACAGAGGGTTTATCACAGGAGCCGTTCAGGCTATTCAGTCAAATTTCCGGCCGTAAACATTTCTTCAAACGCCGACGCCCGGGTTTGAACCATGAACACCTGGTCGCCAGTACAATGCCGAAGCCATTACACCAGCGCGGCTCCCCAGATATTCAATTAAAATGTTAAATCACGCCACCCGCTACCCACATACCTTAGACGGTAATTATGTTAACAGTGTAGGCAGACGCGACACTAAATCTCTACATGAGAGACATAAACCCGACGGTTTAGCTGACCGGACTTATAGGCATTAAAGCGACTGATATTGGGCGCATAGAATTCACGTTAAATTTCATTTTGTGTATTTGTTATTATAGTGTCTATTATTTTTGATACCATACGACAAACTAACAGACGCCGACAATTTAATAGCTGTTTAATGACAGGCAATCATTGTTTAGGTAGCGCGTATGGAAAAATTAAATAATAATTAACATTGTACGCTAGCCGCCGGCGCGAGCAGGGGGCGGGCGAGTTAACATAACTCAGCCCGACCGAACTCAGCAGCCAGCGACGTCTGCTAGCGTACAGGCCAAAGGAAACACCGTGTGCCTTTTAAACCTAGTCAGGACTGACGGAGTAGAGAAGAGATCGTCTTGTCCCCGTCTGTGTGTATATATAGTAGTAGCATTTTTTTCCACAAATGTTTTCTTGTATTCTTTGCAGACCTGTTCACAAGGGCGTCCAGCGGTCTTCTTTTGGTTTGTTACTTTTGTCCTTTACCTGGCTTGTGCGTTACCAATTTCATTTAATAAATGATTTATAAACGTGCACTCGCCAAATGGTATTTGAGAACAATAAAATTTAACACTGGACTTACCAAATCCAGATTTATATTTTTACCAGCCACAGTGGTGTACATATAACATTATTATTGATCCCGACTCCTGACAGTCGTAATTCAATTGAGTATATCTCTAGATACCTACGCTGTGCAGAATCAGCGCTCTAACACAGAGTTGGCCGATAGAAGAACCACCATCATCATTTTAACATTTTTTTATCAACCAGATGTTTCCCAATACTGAACCTCACGAACTATCACAGTTTTAACTATTTGTAGTAAAACTTATATCCAGGAGAAGCACCATATTAGGCGTTCACCTCACTAATTAGTTTCTGGGGGTGAACTGGGGCCAATTTGGATCTGCGACAATTGGGGTGGGGGTGACAGAATATTAAGTGAAATAGATAATATATTCATGGACTGATTCTATTACCAAGGGATACTACAGACCTACCATACCAGGCAATTAGGTAAGAGTGTGAGAGTGGCCACTGCTTGAGAGAGTGTGTGAGTATTTTTCCTTGTTTGCTGGAAACTATTCATATATCTGATTTGTCTAAATTGTGTTTACTTTACTGGGTCTCATAGAGTACCAGTACTGTTCATTCTGTAACATAGTGCTAACCTTCAACCTTTGGGTTAATAATATTCGGGGTTTTTTTTCTCCATTCGGGAGGGTGCACTTTTTCTGTTTTATTTCATACACATGTAAATGACTCTTTGATTTTTTTCTTTAGATATTTTGATGTTGTCGAGTTTAAATGATAATAAACTACAAAGAAACTTACCTTTGTGTGTTGGTCAGACCCCAACCCATTTATCTGTAGTTTTTCACGTGTGTGTGTCTTGTTGTCACATAGCTGTGTGGGTGTAGAGTAACTTATCTATTCTTAATAGGAAGACAAAGGCTGTCTTGTAATAAAGTACAGTCGTACGGATAGGCTGGAGGAGATAACCTAATCACTCCAGAGACAAATCTTTCCCTCAATCTACCACCTGTGTTGTAAATTTTGATAAGATAGGCCTGAGCTATTTATGGTCCCGTACAAGCAGAGGTGATAGTGATAGCTATGTGAGAGGAAGGTGTAAGAAATAGTTTCTGTTTTACTAGGGTGGTTGTAGTGTAAGAGAAAGGACAGTCTTGGATTGAGTAATTGCTCTAATCCAGCCTATCTTTTACGACTCTATTTAAATTCAGACGCACTTTCTCACTTGGTACAGATTCAAATTACACTACACTCACGTACCCACAATTTTGTGACAGAAATACGTACAGACGTGAAAACAGATAAAATATGGATCACATATAAGGGCCGGGGTTTTGACCAACATTATAGCTTAAGGTTTATTATGTTTATTCTCACTAGAAAATTTCACAACATCAAGAAAAGCATTTACATCAATGAATTATAGTTTACAGACAAGGAATTAAAAATATAATGTAATAGGCCCTCCCTCTTGTATAGGGAAACTAGGAAGATTCCCACAGAGGTAATTAACCCAAAAGATCAAAGTAATTAACAGTGGGGGGGGGGGGGGGGTTGGGAATAGTCAGGACGGGTAAAGACTAAGTCCTTAATTTAACCTATCCCGTGAACACTCAGATTAGTGAAAGATAAATAAAAGAAGATTGGTAGGTTAGTAGTAACATAAGAAAATAAGTTTCTTTCTTTCCGTTTGCTCACTACACTCATACAGTGGCCCACTTTCAGATTTGCTTACCCAACTGTCGACGCTGCATACATTCCATGGAATTAAACACTAACAAGTATTGAGTCTATTCAGTCATGTTCATGGTCAATTTCAGCCCCAGACTATTCAGTTTTGCTGACTGCTATTTTCCGGGGAGTCACTGAAATTGATGCGTTAGTATTGTCCAGGTTATTCCTATTTTTCACTGCAGGTATAGGTTTGGAATAAGTTTTTTCTATGTGGTGGCACTGTCCTAGGAATTAATATGTTAATATATTGTTCCAGTGCGGTCTAGCCTCAGGTGGCTGTGACACTCTGTGACGTGATGAGGAAAATGTTAAATGATAATAATCGGCTGTTCGTTAAGGTGATGGCCAAGTATGAACAGTGAGTTCTCTTGAATATATCCGCTGAAAAAAACTCCTGTCATGGGTCAGATAACAGAGTACAAAGTTTCTGCTTCAGCAGACTGATAATAGATATATATATGAAAACAGAATTGTATTCTGGGAATGTCCCGTTCCAGTTAAAATTTATAATTATTGTGGTTTTCTAGATTTGACCTCTCGTCATAACTGGAGAAGGTGGACCGCACAGGGGTCACAACATGAAGATGGTTACACCAATAATTTATGGAGGCTGATAGGAACATCAGACTGTAAAATCGCTGGATCGCAAGGTTATGATCAGCCGCAGCACAGAAAAAAATGAATTAATCTCCAAATTGTAGTATGGCTCTTATAATGCGAGCTAGGTACTTTCTTCAAAATCTCTGGCGCTACTGATAACTGAATTTTTAGAGATGGGATATATATAGGAAATGGGTAAAAAAAATCGTTAGCTAGCGCGAGATTTAGCACCTCTGCCGTATTTTGGGCAAATCTGCGATCGATTCCTGAATGAAAGCTTATTTTCACGCTTTCGCCGACCGCATATTCGTTTCGCTAGCGAGTGGGCGCCTTTTAGGTCCCTTCTCTCGGTGAGCAAAGTGCGTCCCTTAGAGCACGAACAAATGGATAAAGTCGGTAAAAGTGGTTATCGCTCCTTTCTGCATTCGCGTAATCCCCCCCCCCCTTTATTCTGCAATTACTGACCTCTTGATAGAGACCTTACCTTTTGTGTTAAAACACGTTGTCTGGGACCTTCCGTTTTGATCTAAAACACATTGTTAGAGACCTTACGTTTTTATCTAAAACACATTGTTTGAGACCTTACCTTTTGATTTAAAACACATTGTTAGAGACCTTACCTTTTAATTTAAAACACGTTGTTAGAGACCTTACCTTTTAATTAAAAACACATTGTTAGAGACCTTACCTTTTGATTTAAACACATTGTTAGAGACCTGTCCTTTTGATTTAAAACACATTGTTAGAGACCTTACTTTTTGATTTAAAACACATTGTTACAGACTTTACCTTTTGATTTAAAACACATTGTTACAGATCTTACGTTTTAATTTTAAACACATTGTTAGAGAACTTACCTTTTGAGTTAAAACACGTTGTCTGAGACCTTACCTTTTGATCTAAAACACGTTATTAGATTATTAGAGACTTTACGTTTTTAGTTAAAACACGTCTGAGACCTTACCTTTTGATCTAAAACACATTGTTAGAGACCTTATGTTTTTATCTAAAACACATTGTTAGAGACCTTATGTTTTTATCTAAAACACGTTGTCTGAGACCTTACGTTTTGATTTAAAACACATTGTTAGAGACCTTACCTTCTGATTTAAAACACATTGTTAGAGACCCTTTCTTTTAATTTAAAACACGTTGTTAGAGACCTTACCTTTTAAATAAAAACACATTGTTAGAGACCTTACCTTTTGATTAAAAACACATGGTTAGAGACCTTAAGTTTTAATTCAAAAGACCTTGTTAGAGACAAAAATTGTGATTTAAAACGCATTGTTAGTGTAGTGAAATTGACAGAGATACAACGGTAAAATACCTCCAAAGATAACATGTAAGGATAAAAACATAATGCGTAAGCTGCTGATAGTACATGATCGCCCAGACCGCGGGTCATCACCCTCCATAAAAATTGACTTGCTAGACAGGAGGGGAACGGCGGATAAAAAGAAAAAAATATGACTGGAAAGATTGCGTGAGACTAGAAAGGCTAAGGAGACGCAATTGGGGGGGAAACGGAGAAAAGTCACGTTTCCCAAGTTGACATAAAGTAAGGAACTCGACAGAAGGGACCTTGGATATGTTACGCCACAGTCATTTATTGGTCGCTTTTGCGATACCAAGCCTTTGATTTGAATTCAGCGGCAGAACGCAGATGTTTGGAATATTACAAAAATTAAAAAGTAACTTTTTCGTAATATTAATGTTAGGAATATAAAAATTAGCTGGCCGGATGGCCCATTCTGAGCAGTGAACTAATATGTTCTTAATTTTACAGACGGATAGATAATATTGAAGATAATGACAAAAGACAGTGTTGTTCACATCAGCGACAGACTGTATTGAATAAAAAGTGTCGCTATTTGCACAAAAAAACACGACCTCGAGACGCAGGTGTTCAAATCTACTTAGTAGGGAAGCGAAGGGACATTGGTGGGAGCTGTGTCTAAATATAACTTTTAACGACAAAATTTTGGAGGGGAGAGAAAGGTTGGTTCAAAAATCAAGTACGTTTTTGAAAAAAAAAAACAAGTAGAGACGGACAGACTAACAGATAAACATCCATACTTGACTGAAGCATGACTGAAATGACTTTAGGGTAGGAAATTTGAATTTGAAATAAACCTAGGCAGTGATTGGCCACAGACAATCATTTTATCGGCGCTCAGACGCGCAAGTGGGCCATTCCTCAATAGTTGTTCGATGATAGACACAGTATTTTAAAGTGTGGTGATTTCCAAATGAAAGAAAGTGAAATAAGTTCAGGGACGCCATACTATAGCCAGCAGCTCAGCTGAGTTTTGCTAGCATTTCTGTGTTCTTTATTCATAATCTGGTAAGATTGAAATTATTTCTTTGTATATTTTGAATATTGTTTAATGTTCGAGTGATTTGATACTGCCATATCATAATCTAGCCTTACAAACAAGTAGGGATTTGCTCTAGACCCCCCGCCCAAGTCAGGGTCTAGGGACCAACAATATACATAAACTCCAGCAAGGGTTAGGAAGACAGATCAAGTGTTGAGAATAATGAAACATATTACCTATCCACTTTTAGGGAAGGAAACTAATAAATATTTTTCAGAATCTATAGTCTGGGAGGACCTATCTGATGTAAAACCACCATGGTAAATGTGCTGTTTGGTCAGAGAGATCTGACCTGTCTGTATGATGTGGTTGTTGTGTCCGTGTTGTGTCCAGACGTGGGTAGAGAATAGAATTTTGACACATAGCCAATACTTTGATTGCAGAGCTGTGAGTTTCAGTTGTCAACAAGGCGGTGTCCATTCAGTTGGTGATTTTACTCGAGTGTATCTGTGCAGTACGTTGTGACAGAGACCACTATTATTGCCCGCCAGCACGGAGAGGTGGGACCACCAGATTTCAGCACCAGAGCTACATATGCAAGTTGAGTGAGCCTCTGGTCTGCTGGAAGTTCACCAACGCCTTTTAGTTACTAATACCCCATAAAATTCCTGCAATTTACTGGACACTGTGTAGTCAATATAGACAGGTGTGATGAGGCCACCCCAACAGCACAAGCATTAACTATCCTCCCAAGTAGATGACTACTAGAACATTTTAATAAAACTAACTAGTCTAGTACTTATATATGTACACTCTTGCATTTATTATGTAACATTCCATGCATTTCTTTCATAATTTTTAAATCCTTTTTAAAAAAAAAAAAAAAGTTCTGGTCAACATAAAACTTGATCCAGAACAAATAAATGTAATATAATTCTATCAAAAATTTTACACTCTTGAGTTAGTTCAGTGTATTATAATATTTGTTAAATATTATTAGTCTGCTTAAATATCTGTGGGTGTATCTATAACTATCACACCACATTACATATCATTACCCTAGACATTTTACATAGCTACATTCATTAAGAAAAAAAAATTGAGTGTGAGGTCGTAGTGGTAGCAAGAAAGGCCTTCTGACAATTCACAACTACATTTTATCTCAGGAGCCTTCACAGCTGGCCTCATACATTACATTTAGTAATATCACCATCATACAATACCATCAAACCCACTACATACATTGGGGTCTTGTCCAGGGATAATTAGCCCAACAGTAATATTAGGATCTCCTGGTTGGAGAAATAAAATTTAAAAAAAAAAAAAAAAAAAAAAAAATTGTGAAATTCCCTTTAAAATTAAAAGTGTCCCTGCAGATAAAAGTTGGTGAATCTTCACAGCCAGTGATAATTAATTAGTTAACTGGTTAGTTAGAATTAGTTAGACTATAGTCATAAGAAGTACTTAGTGTATTTACTGGTTAGAGATTTAGCTTGTATATTATTATATTGTCTGAAAAGTATGGCGGAGCTAGCAAAATTCCGATCAGCTGCTGTGCTGACCGCAAAGGAGATGGGAATGGATGGTCAAATTTTAATTCAATATGTAACGGCTGAATGTGATAAATATATTGAAAGGGAAGATAGAAAGGTAGCTGAAGAGAAGAGGTTACAAATTGAGGCTGATAGAGAAATTAAGAGGCTGCAGATTGAGGCAGAAGAAAAAACGACAGCAAAGGGAGGCAGAAGAAAAACGACAGCAAAGTGAGGCAGAAGAAAAAGGTTGACTGCCGAAAGGGAGGCAGAAGAAAAAAGGTTGACTGCCGAAAGGGAGGCAGAAGATAGAAGGTTGCAAAGGGAGCACGAATTACGACTAAGGGAGCTGGAATTACAAGGCCCGGCTCCTGAAAATGGTGCCAGCCCTTTTGCCTCAGATGCTACGCCCAGTCTGGGAGCCTCAAACTCAGCTATGGGGTTTCATTTAGACCATTTTGTTGAAAAAGACGATGACATAGAGGGGTACCTAGGACGTTTTGAGTTATTAGCTACTACATATGGGTTAGAGAGAGAGAGGTGGAGTTTAAAGCTATCACAGGGATTGAGAGGTACTTCTTATGAAGTATTTGCCAAAATGAACAGGGAAGACCAAGACAATTATGACATGTTAAAGCAGGCTTTGTTATTAAGGTACGAGAAGAATGGTGAATTTTATCGTAAGAAATTTAGAAATGCCAAACTGTTGTCTGGGGAGACATACCACCAATTCTCTGCTAGACTAGAAACCTATTTGGAGAAATGGACGGCTCTGGGGAAGACCCAAGATCTTAAAGAAATGATCATGATTGAGCAATTGAGAGAGTCCATGGCTCCAGACATGAGAAAATTTCTCATGGAACAAGGTGCAGAGAAGTTGGGGGAAATTTTAAATGTTGCTGAGAGGTATCAGGCAGCTCAGGCAGAGGTAAGTGGTGCTAAAAAGAAGCACATAGACAATTTTAAAGCTCCACAGCAATTTAATAAATTTGATAATAGAGAGCAGGGAAATAAAGGTAGGACAAACTTTGAGCGGCCAAGAAATGACTATCGCGACAGAAACTCACAGTTCAATGACCAAAAGTTCAATGAAAGAAAACCGTTGAACCAAGGAAAAAGATGGTGTAAATGGTGCAAGAAGGATAACCATAACACCGAATTTTGTAGAAGGAAACCTTCAAACATTGCTGCAATGAAGTCGGGGACGCGAAGATTAAAGGTTAATCCTAATGGACAACAGGAACCTTATCACCCCCCAGTTTGTGAGGATGTTATTTGTAATGGGGTCACCATAAGGTGCCTTTATGATACAGGTTTGGATTATGATTCAGTTGTGAAGTCTAGCCTAGTGGACCCAAGTCAGTATACCACAGAAACAGTGGAAATACAAGGGGCGACTAAGGACATACCACTCATGACACTTCCCATCGCAAGGATAACGGTGAAAACTCGCTATGTGGAGGGAGAAATCAGAGCAGCAGTGATAGATGAACCAATCTACCCTCTGATATTGGGGTGTAGATACGTCTTCTTGGGGAATCCCGAGAAACCTGTGATCATGGCGACAGTGCAGACCAGGTCACAGAAGAAGGAGGAAGAAGGTGAACCTATAAATGCTCATCCAGAGGAGATGAGGAAGGCGCAGGCTGAGGATAGGACACTCAAGCCCTGTTTTAAAAAATTGCCCAAATGCCACACACCTCCGAGCAAGGGGGAATATTTCATGAAGAACAAACTCTTATACAGGAAGGCCGGAACTGGAACAAATGGTCACAACCAGCTGGTTCTTCCCACTTCATATAGAGATAAAGTGATGGAACTCGGGCATGCGATTCCCTTCAGTGGTCACATGGGGATCAGCGCCACAGGACAGCGTATAGCTTGTCATTACTTCTGGCCAGGGATAACGGAGGATATAAAAAGATATGTCAAATCCTGCCCAGAATGTCAAAGGGTAGCTCCAAAGCACTGGACTGCTCCTGCAACTCTAGGGGAAATGCCCATAGTGGGAACACCTTTTGAGAGGGTTGCAGTGGATATTGTAGGACCTCTCACTCGGACCAAGAGGAGGAACAGTTACATCCTTACTCTGGTGGACACTTGTTCTATGTGGGGAGAGGCGGTAGCCCTGCCATCAATTGATTCAAAACATGTAGCAGAGGCACTACTTACAATATTTACCCGATTAGGATTCCCGCATCAAATCTTGACGGATAATGGTTCTCAGTTCAAGGGGAAACTAACGGAAGAAGTTTTTAAGCTATTTCAAGCCAGACACTTTCATTGTAGTCCGTACCATCCACAAGGGAACGGCCAGGTAGAGAGGTTCAACGGGACTCTCATTTCTATCCTGAGAAAGCTGGCACACGAAAAACCGGATCTGTGGGATCAATTCCTGCCCGCCGCATTGTTTGCGTACCGGGAGGTACCACATAGTTCAACCGGGATGGCTCCCGCAACTCTGCTATTTGGGAGGCCAATAAAAGGTCCATTAGAAGCTCTATTAAGGACCTGGACAGATGAGAAGGCGGAAGAGACTGTTACCTCATCGTATCAATACGTGAACGAACTGACCACTCGTTTGAAAGCTGGATGGAAACTGGCAAATGATAATTTGAAGCAAGCCAGGAAGAAACATGCAGCATATTTTAATAGGAAGGCAAAGGACAGGGAACTGGCAGTCGGAGAGAAGGTGCTGCTTCTACTACCCGGAAGCCAGAATAAATTACAAATTGGTTGGCAAGGTCCATATACGGTTCTAGAGAAGGTGTCTAGAACAAACTATAAAATTGACAAAAAGGGGAAGGAGAAAGTTTATCATGTAAACCTGTTAAAGAAGTATCTGGACAGACCACTCCAGGAAAGCACCCCCTTATTGACCTTGGCTATTGCAACCCAGATGCAAAAAGAACCACTCACCTCACATGAATACCCATTACATCCTTGTGAAACCGCAGCACAGGTAAAAGTCAGTAAGCACCTGACTAAAAACCAGAGGGAGAGAGTTCAACAAGTTCTGGAGGAACATACAGATGTATTAACAGATAAACCAGGCCATACAAATTTGCTACAGTATGACATGAAACTGGTAGACTCAAACCCAATCTGTATGAGAGCCTATTCTATTCCGTTCGCGAAGGAGAAGGCATTGAAGGAAGAAATAGAGTATTTGTTGAAGGAGGGGATTATTTCGCACAGTGAATCATCTTTTAGTTCTAGTGTCGTTTTGTTGAGAAAACCGTCTGGGGAACACAGACTGTGCATAGATTACAGGAAACTGAATGCTGTCACAGAAGGACAAGTGGATCCATTACCAGACACAAAAGAGTTATTTGCCAGACTGAACAAGGCAAAATACTTTTCAAAGGTGGATCTTAGTAAAGGCTATTACCAGATCCCAGTGAAGCCTGAAGTGAGACCTTATTTGGCTTTTAGCACTTCGGATGGACATTATGAATTCAATATGCTACCATTCGGACTGAAAAATGCTCCGAGTGTGTTTTCAAGGATGATGCGCAAATTGTTGGATCCCCTGAATAACCCATGTATCACGAATTTCATGGATGATATTCTCGTCGCCACAGAGACATTTGAAGAACACATTGAAGCTCTGGAGATGTTGTTTGATAGACTTCGGGAGGTGAACTTAACTGCTAGGCCAACAAAATGTTGTATTGGATGCAAAGAGTTGGAATTCTTGGGACACACTGTATATCAGGGTAATATGACCCCTGATCCTAAGAACTTGGAAAAACTGCAGAGAGCACCTAGGCCGCAAACAAAAAAGGACGTGCGATCATTTATGTCGTTATGCGGATTTTATCAGAAATACATCAAGAATTTTAACGCTATTTGTGCTCCTCTGACTGATCTGACTCGCAAGGGACTTCCATATAAAATTATTTGGACTGCACAATGTGAACTAGCGTTCCAAGAGTTAAAGGAAAAACTCACTAGCAAGCCTATTCTCAAACTGCCTGATTTGACACAGGACTTTGTCTTAAGAACCGATGCAAGTAATGTAGGACTAGGAGGGGCTTTGTTGCAAAGATCATCTTCACCTGATGGGGAACTGAAACCAGTCGCTTATGCAAGCCGTAAATTGAATAAGGCGGAACAAGGATACTCCACAAGCGAAAAAGAATGTTTAGCGTTAATCTGGGCAATAAAGAAGTTTCAAATCTATCTGTATGGTAGGACTTTTGTGGTGGAGACGGACCATCAGCCTCTCGTATTCTTATCTCAGGCTAAGCATGAAAACGCAAGATTGCTGAGGTGGTCTTTATTGCTTCAACCTTATCAGTTCAGTATCCAGTATATCCCAGGCAAATTGAATGTCGGTGCAGATTTCCTCAGTCGGCACCCCTGTGATCAAAATTAGAGTAGTGGCAGACGTGAGGAGTAATTTTACCTATGTGTATCGCTGGTTTGGGAACTTGCCATAGGCATGTTTTCAAGTGGGGAGATGTGTAGTGAAATTGACAGAGATACAACGGTAAAATACCTCCAAAGATAACATGTAAGGATAAAAACATAATGCGTAGGCTGCTGATAGTACATGATCGCCCAGACCGCGGGTCATCACCCTCCATAAAAATTGACTTGCTAGACAGGAGGGGAACGGCGGATAAAAAGAAAAAAATATGACTGGAAAGATTGCGTGAGACTAGAAAGGCTAAGGAGACGCAATTGGGGGGGAAACGGAGAAAAGTCACGTTTCCCAAGTTGACATAAAGTAAGGAACTCGACAGAAGGGACCTTGGATATGTTACGCCACAGTCATTTATTGGTCGCTTTTGCGATACCAAGCCTTTGATTTGAATTCAGCGGCAGACCGCAGATGTTTGGAATATTACAAAAATTAAAAAGTAACTTTTTCGTAATATTAATGTTAGGAATATAAAAATTAGCTGGCCGGATGGCCCATTCTGAGCAGTGAACTAATATGTTCTTAATTTTACAGACGGATAGATAATATTGAAGATAATGACAAAAGACAGTGTTGTTCACATCAGCGACAGACTGTATTGAATAAAAAGTGTCGCTATTTGCACAAAAAAACACGACCTCGAGACGCAGGTGTTCAAATCTACTTAGTAGGGAAGCGAAGGGACATTGGTGGGAGCTGTGTCTAAATATAACTTTTAACGACAAAATTTTGGAGGGGAGAGAAAGGTTGGTTCAAAAAATCAAGTACGTTTTTGAAAAAAAAAACAAGTAGAGACGGACAGACTAACAGATAAACATCCATACTTGACTGAAGCATGACTGAAATGACTTTAGGGTAGGAAATTTGAATTTGAAATAAACCTAGGCAGTGATTGGCCACAGACAATCATTTTATCGGCGCTCAGACGCGTAAGTGGGGCCATTCCTCAATAGTTGTTCGATGATAGACACAGTATTTTAAAGTGTGGTGATTTCCAAATGAAAGAAAGTGAAATAAGTTCAGGGACGCCATACTATAGCCAGCAGCTCAGCTGAGTTTTGCTAGCATTTCTGTGTTCTTTATTCATAATCTGGTAAGATTGAAATTATTTCTTTGTATATTTTGAATATTGTTTAATGTTCGAGTGATTTGATACTGCCATATCATAATCTAGCCTTACAAACAAGTAGGGATTTGCTCTAGACCCCCCGCCCAAGTCAGGGTCTAGGGACCAACAATATACATAAACTCCAGCAAGGGTTAGGAAAGACAGATCAAGTGTTGAGAATAATGAAACATATTACCTATCCACTTTTAGGGAAGGAAACTAATAAATATTTTTCAGAATCTATAGTCTGGGAGGACCTATCTGATGTAAAACCACCATGGTAAATGTGCTGTTTGGTCAGAGAGATCTGACCTGTCTGTATGATGTGGTTGTTGTGTCCGTGTTGTGTCCAGACGTGGGTAGAGAATAGAATTTTGACACATAGCCAATACTTTGATTGCAGAGCTGTGAGTTTCAGTTGTCAACAAGGCGGTGTCCATTCAGTTGGTGATTTTACTCGAGTGTATCTGTACAGTACGTTGTGACAGAGACCACTATTATTGCCCGCCAGCACGGAGAGGTGGGACCACCAGATTTCAGCACCAGAGCTACATATGCAAGATGAGTGAGCCTCTGGTCTGCTGGAAGTTCACCAACGCCTTTTAGTTGCTAATACCCCATAAAATTCCTGCAATTTACTGGACACTGTGTAGTCAATATAGACAGGTGTGATGAGTCCACCCCAACAGCAGAAACATTAACTATCCTCCCAAGTAGATGACTACTAGAACATTTTAATAAAACTAACTAGTCTAGTACTTATATATGTACACTCTTGCATTTATTATGTAACATTCCATGCATTTCTTTCATAAATTTTAAATCTTTTTTTAAAAAAAAAAAAGTTCTGGTCAACATAAAACCTGATCCAGAACAAATAAATGTAATATAATTCTATCAAAAATTTTACACTCTTGAGTTAGTTCAGTGTATTATAATATTTGTTAATATTATTAGTCTGCTTAAATATCTGTGGGTGTATCTATAACTATCACACCACATTACATATCATTACCCTAGACATTTTACATAGCTACATTCATTAAGAAAAAAAAAAATTGAGTGTGAGGTCGTAGTGGTAGCAAGAAAGGCCTTCTGACAATTCACAACTACATTTTATCTCAGGAGCCTTCACAGCTGACCTCATACATTACATTTAGTAATATCATCATCATACAATACCATCAAACCCACTACAGTTAGCGACCTTACCTTTTGATTTAAAACGGTTGTTAAGGACCTCAAACACAACTGTAGAGAAACGAAGAAATAAAGTGTCAAATTCGAGATCTGTGAGTCGTAAATAGATAACGGAAATATATAGTTAAATATAGACGCTCGTAAAAAAGGAAGAAACAAAGAAATAAACATACAAACAAACATACAAACAAAAACAAACAAACAAGAACAAACAAACACAGTAAGGACGCGCGTTAGGCCAGGCTTCCTGTAAAGAGTTTTTTTCTGCAGTGATGATTCATTTATCGTCATTAGCGACAGAGGATGGGGCATGTAATTAAGCTTTCATGTGCGGATTTCTTAGTACTTAAGATTCCTGTGTGGATCTGTGTGTGGATGCATATTTATGAGTGCGTGTTGGTCAGTGTGTATCTGTGTGTGTTTTAATATGTGTTTGTGTTTATATGTGTGTATCATATCGGTGTTTTTATCTGTGTGTTTATATTTGCTAATTATAACCCATGAGAGGTTGAACAGAATGTTAGTCTTCATAAATTAAAAAGAAAAAAGTAGTGCAGTAATCCTAGCTGACTTGTTCAAACCAAACCGCAAAGTCTTTTATAAATAAGCATGTACACTAATATAACCGACAGCCCTGTGTCTAGGTTGAACGATGCGGGCTTCGCAAAAACGAAGAAACATTTCTTGCTAAAAAATATAAATGCAATAAGGACAGTAATACAACTCGAGATAATTGCTACATACACCACTAACTGCAATATTTACGTTATGTTTATTTTTTTATTTTTTAAGCTGTGATCTATTTGAACTAAAAAGGTATATTAGCACACAACATACGCGCGCGCGTGCGCATAGACATACACGGGAATATAAAAAAATGTGTTGAATGTTTAGATTTGCGTTCAAGCCAGCCAGAAGATTCATTTTGACGCTCAGCGTAATTCGGACAAATGTTTCGGCTCCTTTTATTTTCTTTACACACTAATGGAGAGGGCCGACATGGGTAATGGCACCCAAGTGTCAGCCCCCTGTTGTCTTTCCCGCCTACGATGGACATTGAACCCATTCCACCTTGGTTGTGATTTTTACTTCTGATTTTATCCATTCCGCCAACTTGAAGCACATGTGAGAATGATACATTTATTGTGTATAAATGACTGTCCTGAATTTGAAAGCCCATTAGGTTGTCCCACAAAAGTGCGATGGGTTTTCTGCAGTTTCACCAATTCTTGTAAGTGCTCTTGATCTGAACCGTCCTTTCATGTGGAAATGATTCAGTAGATCGTACACCAAGGCAGTTCTCTACACAGTTTCCAGCAGATAGCACCATCATTTATTTGGCGCTCAGAGTTGTCACTGCTAAGGTTTGACGCTGACATTTATTGAATTCTGAATCTATATCGAGGCATGCATATTTTCATTTGAAGAAGGTTATTTGTGACACTGACATTTCAGTAGATGGTGTTGTCATGTTGTCTGCCACGAAATTTAGGATTGATCAGCGTTCTGAAACTTTTGTTTCATCTGTCAAATTTGTCATGAATTAAAAATGCAATTTTTGGTTGTTGTTTGTGAAAAGATTGCCGTCTGTTATTTGTCACTGCCATTAGAACATGATCTCTACTTTGCCATTCTTATGACGTGTAGTTTGTCACTGACATAGCACTGCCACGTCTAACTTGTCATTTCCATTAGACTAGTACCTCTAATTTGGCAATGTGGATAAGCTTCTTGTCTCTCATTTGTCATGGTCATTGTCACTGGATTAGTAACATGTGTCTAGGGTAATCGGTAGTTAACTTGCGGTCTTCAGAACAACAAATTATATTTACGGGACATTTGACGATATGTAGTGAACAAGCTTTGTATACAGTCAAAAATTCGTAATTTATTTGATACAAGGTGGACGAATTCTGGCTATTCAAAATACAATCCAAACAGTGGTTCAAAATACAATCTAAACAGTGGTAAGTGACATAAGCACTCCATACTAACAATTGGCCGTAAGAAGCTTCATTCACAATTTCACAACCACAAGTAAACTTCATATCACAACACTACTCCGTCCCGTTCCCGATATATATATATATATATATATATATATATATATATATATATATATATATATATATATATATATATATATATATATATATATATATATATATATATATATATATATATATATATATATATATATATATATATATATATATATATATATATATATATATATATATATATATATATATATATATATATATATATATATATATATATATATATATATATATATATATATATATATATATACACACACACACACACACACATATATATGCGGCGCTAAAAAAAAAAAGATGTGAAAGAATAAAATTCAAGAAGAAACAGCTGACATCTGTGATAAAGCTGCGTGGAGGATTTAATAAAATTGTCATGGCAATGCTTGCCGGGATCTGCATGTTGTGGTGAATTTTAAAAATCATGAAAACTCAAAATGTAAACAAAAAAATTTTGGCAATGCGTTTGCCCTTGAATATGGGATCAACTGCATGTTTTGTGGTGAATTGGTTTTGCCCAAAAATCTATAGTGGATGTTGAGTTAATTTACTCAAAATCAAACGTAAAACATACTCCCTATGGAGCACAAGTGGCCTCCTGTTGCACACATATAACGTAAAAAAAAATACATTATAATTTCCCCACATGGAGCACAGAGCCCCTGTTGCACACATATATACTCACGTACACACACATAATACTCACATACACACACATACATACTCACATACACACACATACATACTCACGTACACACACATACATACTCACATACACACACATACATACTCACGTACACTACACACACATACATACAAATACACATACATACTCACATACACACACATACATACTCACATACACACACATACATACTCACATACACACATACATACTCACACATACATACTCACATACACACATATATACTCACATACACACACATATATACTCACATACACACATACACACACATATATACTTACATACACACACATATATACTCACATACATCCCAATTATATGTTCCTAAACATACAAAACATTGACAGTAAAAAATCTGATGTTATAGACCCTTGTAGGTCCACCTTCTCAACCCATGAGAGCGGTTAAATAACCAGCACACTGCCAATGTTAAATGGTGTTAAATTTTAAACTGGAACGGACAGTGCCAGAAGATTTTTCCATCTTAAATCATATAAAGTTCCCTGGCCTGATGAGCCAGAACTTACAGCACAAATTTCTTTAAACAAACCCATATGACAGTTTTCCATCCATCAAATTCTACAGAGAGAGTTCACGGGTCATACCCGGCTAATTCCTTCCGAGAACAGCCTGGAAGTAACATTCTGCGGTTTGATAATATTTTCACACTCACTGCGACAGAACCTAGAAAAAAACTTATCCCAACCCAATACCTGCAGTACGAATAGGAATACACCACCCAGGAAAATATATATTGAACGCACCAATTCAGCGAAATCTCCGAGAAAAATAGCAGTTGCCTAGACGGAGATTTTCTGGGTCTAAACTGGTCAAACAGGACATATAATAGACTTAAATACATTGTGTGTGATTAATTCCTTGGAACGTATGCAGCGTCGACAGAGGGGTAAGCCTGTATGTAGTGAGCTCACTGTATGTATGTAGAGAGTGAAACGGAACGAAAGAATTTATTTTCTTAAGTTAATACTAATATAACATCTTCTCTCTTTCCTTTATTTACCTCTCACCCAAATCTAAAAAGCCCACGGGATAGTTAAATTAATACATACCCTTTACTCATCCTGACTACTCCCCACTCCCATTGTTAAATCATTTTGTTTGATCTTTTGGGTAAATAACCTCGGGTTTGGATCATTCCTAGTTTTCCATATACCAGAGGGAGGGTCTATGAGAGTATATTTTCTTTTTTCTCTGATGTAACATAAATTCACGGATGTAATGATAACGATGTATTGATGTTTTTTATCTATTTTCTTACGATATAATAAACTTGTAAACTTAAGCTATTGGTGTCGGTCAAAAGCTCCCCTGCCATATATATTTATATGTGACCCATAGTTTACCTGTTCGTTTTCTACGTATGTACGTATTTATGTCACAAAATGGTTTGTGTGTGCGTACGTGAGGATAGTGTATTTGAATCAGTATCAAGTGAGAAAACACGTCTCCATTAAAGTGTGTCGTACTAGGAGGTTGGGTTGAGCAATTACTCAATCCAAGACAGTATTTTCTCTTACACAGTTCTCCTCGTAAACAGGACTATTTCTCACACCCTTTCTCTCACATAGCTCTCACAATATCACCTCTGCTCGAATGGGACCATAAATATATTAGGCCTATCTATAAAAATTACGACAACTCACATACACACACATATATACTCACATATACACACATACACACACATATATACTCACATACACACATACACACACATATACTCACATACACACATATATACACTCACATACACACATACATACATATATATACTCACATACACACATATATATACTCACATACACACATATATACTCACATACACACATGTATACTCACATACACACACACATAAATACCCACATACACACCCATACACACATATATACTCGCATACACACACAAACACACACATATATACTCACATACACACACATATATATACTCACATACACACACATATATACTCACATACACACACATATATACTCACATGCACACAATACACACACATATACTCACATACACACACATATATACTCACATACACACACATACACACACATATATACTCACATACACACACACACATATATATACTCACATACATACACATATATACTCACATACACACACATATATACTCACATACACACACATACACACACATATATAATCACATACACACACATACACACACATATATACTCACATACACATACATACACACATATATACTCAGATACACACACATATAAACTAACATACACAAACATACACACACATATACTCACATACACACACATACACACACATATATACACACATACACACACATATATACTCACATACTCACATACACACATACACATATATATATATATATATATATATATATATATATATATATATATATATATATATATATATATATATATATATATATATATATAAAAATATATATATATATATAAACATATATAAAATATAAAAAAATATATATAAATATATAAATATATATATATATATATATATATATATATATATATATAAATATATATATATATATATATATATATATATATATAAATATATAAATATATATATATATATATATATAATATATATATATATATATATATATATATATATATATATATATATATATGTGTATGTGTGTATGTGAGTATGTGAGTATATATGTGTGTGTATGTGAGTATATATGTGTGTGTATGTGTGTATATATGTGTGTGTATGTGTGTGTATGTGAGTATATGTGTGTGTATGTTTGTGTATGTTAGTTTATATGTGTGTGTATCTGAGTATATATGTGTGTGTATGTATGTGTATGTGAGTATATATGTGTGTGTATGTGTGTGTATGTGATTATATATGTGTGTGTATGTGTGTGTATGTGAGTATATATGTGTGTGTATGTGAGTATATATGTGTATGTATACACACACATATATACTCACATACACACACATACATATATACTCACATACACACATATACATATATACTCACATACACACATATATACTCACATACACACACATACACACATATATACTCACATGCACACTCATATATACTCACATACACACATATATATACTCACATACACACACATATATACTCACATACACACACATACACACACATATATACTCACATACACACATATATAAACTCACATTCACACACATACACACATATACTCACATACACACATATATATATATTTACATACACACACATACACACATATATATACTCACATACACACATACACACATATATATAATCACATACACACACATATATACTCACATACACACATATATATATTCACATACACACATACACACATATATACTCACATACACACACTTATATAATCACATCCACACACATATATACACACATATACACACATGTATACTCACATACACACACATATATACTCACATACACACACATATATAGTCACATACACACATATATAATCACATACACACATATATACTCACATACACACACATATATACTCACATACACACACATATATACTCACATACACACACATACACACACATATATACTCACATACACACATACACACACACACACACACACACACACACACACACACACACACACACACACACACATACACACACATACACACACATACACACACATATACACACATACACACACATATATACTCACATACCACACACACACACACACACACACACACACACACATACACACACATATATACTCACATACTCACACATATATAATCACATACACACATATATACTCTCATACACACATACTCACACATATATACTCACACACACACATACACACACATATATACTCACATACAAACCCATACGCACACATATATACTCACATACACACACTACACACACATCGTATATACTCACATACACATATATACTCACATACACACACATATATACTCTCATACACACACTTACACACATATATACTCACATACACACACATACTCACACATATATACTCACATACACACACATACACACACATCGTATATACTCACATACACACACATACACGCACATATATACTCACATACACACACATACACACACATATATACTCACATCGTATATACTCACATACACACACATATATACTCACATACACACACATACCCACACATATATACTTACATACACACACGTACACACACATATACATACACACACTTACACCACACAAGAGAGAAACAAACACTTTTGCTGGGTGATTAATGACATGCTAAACTTGTTAACTGACTTGTTGGGCTCACTGTTGTCGTGAAGCGTTATGGGGAGCTAAACTTGTTAATTGACTTGTTGGGCTCACTGTTGTCGTAGAGCGTTATGGGGAGCTAAACTTGTTAACTGACTTGTTGGGCTCACTGTTGTCGTGGAGCGTTATGGGGAGCTAAACTTGTTAACTGACTTGTTGGGCTCACTGTTGTCGTGGAGCGTTATGGGGAGCTAAACTTGTTAACTGACTTGTTGGGCTCACTGTTGTCGTGGAGCGTTATGGGGAACTAAACTTGTCATTCCCGAGCCGGGTGTGTCACCTCGTCTGCTGAGCCCGTGTTGTTGCAGCATTTCTGTGATGTTGTCTATCTACCTGCCTCGTGGTCTTCTTCATGCCCTGATACTTGATCTTCTAGTGTTGTAGGCACATCGTTGTAATTACTCAGGCTCCTACCTCATGAGATGGACCAACCACTTAATTTTATGTCTCTCTGTATACTTGATGCAAGATGCAGTTCCTACACATTTTCTGTCGTAATCATTTCTCGTTCTGTCTCTCCTGATAATATTAATGGCTTTACTTATAATCATCTGATCTCACGTGATAACATGTAGTCAATGCGCTTATTGTGCTGCTGTTATATTTGTTTGTTTTCTTTATTTTTGACTGTAACAAGATACGTTACAACATTTGTGGTCTGTCGCTTTTGTTGTAAAAAGTTTTTTTTTGTGTGGTCATTATGCCACTAAAGTGCCAGAAACCGGTCCCGTATACACGCGAGTTATTCCTCTCACGTCTGCTAACACAGCTTGATGACCGAGTACACACCGGAAACAATCGACATTTGTATTGTCATTCTGTATCTCCTCTCTCACCACTTGTCATTCTGTATCTCCTCTCTTACCATTTGTCATTCTGTATCTCCTCTCTCACCATTTGTCATTCTGTATCTCCTCTCTCACCATTTGTCATTCTGTATCTCCTCTCTCACCACTTGTCATTCTGTATCTCCTCTGCCAATATTTGTCATTCTGTATCTCCTTTCTCACTACTTGTCATTATGTGTCTCATCACTTATCATTCCGTGTGTCTCATTACTTATCATTCCGTGTGTCTCATTACTTATCATTCCGTGTGTCTCATTACTTATCATTCCGTGTGTCTCATTACTTATCATTCCGTGTGTCTCATCTCTCATTGTTTGTTAAACGTATGTGCGGCTTCTCTCAACTCATCCAGTGCGATTTCTTTCTCATGTCTGTCTGTCTGCATGTCTATCTGTCCTCTGTGTTCTTGTGTCTGCATGTCTGTCTGTCTGCATGTCTATCTGCCCTCTGTGTTCTTGTGTCTGCATGTCTGTCTGTCTGCATGTCTATCTGTCGTCTGTATTCTTGTGTCTGCATGTCTGTCTGTCTGCATGTCTATCTGTCTTCATGTCTGTCTGTCTATTGTATGTCCTCTGTGTTCTTGTGTCTGCATGTCTGTCTGTTTATTATATGTCCTCTGTGTTCCTGTGTCTGCATGTCTGTCAATCTATTATATGTCCTCTGTGTTCCTGTGTCTGCATGTCTGTCTGTATATTATATGTTCTCTGTGTTCTTGTGTCTGCATATCTGTCTGTCTGCATGTCTATCTGTCCTCTGTGTTCTTGTGTCTGCATGTCTATCTGTCTTCATGTCTGTCTGTTTATTATATGTCCTCTGTGTTCTTGTGTCTGCATGTCTGTCTGTCTGCATGTCTATCTGTCCTCTGTGTTCTTGTGTCTGCATGTCTGTCTGTCTGCATGTCTATCTGTCTTCATGTCTTTTTGTTTATTATATGTCCTCTGTGTTCTTGTGTCTGCGTGTCTGTCTGTCTGCATGTCTATCTGTCCTCTGTGTTCTTGTGTCTGCATGTCTGTCTGTCTGCATGTCTATCTGTCTTCATGTCTGTCTGTCTATTGTATGTCCTCTGTGTTCTTGTGTCTGCATGTCTGTCTGTTTATTATATGTCATCTGTGTTCTTGTGTCTGCATGTCTGTCAGTATATTGTATGTCCTCTGTGTTCTTGTGTCTGCATGTCTGTCTGTTTATTATATGTCCTCTGTGTTCTTGTGTCTGCATGTCTGTCAGTCTATTATAAGTCTTCTGTGTTCTTGTGTCTGCATGTCTGTCAGTCTATTATATGTCCTCTGTGTTCTTGTGTCTGCATGTCTGTCTGTTTATTATATGTCCTCTGTGTTCTTGTGTCTGCATGTCTGTCAGTCTATTATATGTCCTCTGTGTTCTTGTGTCTGCATGTCTGTCAGTCTATTATGTGCCCTCTGTGTTCTTGTGTCTGCATGTCTGTCAGTCTATTATATGTCCTCTGTGTTCTTGTGTCTGCGTGTCTGTCTATTATATGTCCTCTGTGTTCTTGTGTCTGCATGTCTGTCTGTCTATTATATGTCCTCTGTGTTCTTGTGTCTGCATGTATGTCAGTCTATTATATGTCCTGTGTTCTTGTGTCTGCATGTCTGTCTGTTTATTATATGTCATCTGTGTTCTTGTGTCTGCATGTCTGTCAGTCTATTATATGTCCTCTGTGTTCCTGTGTCTGCATGTCTGTCAGTCTATTATATGTCCTCTGTGTTCTTGTGTCTGCATGTCTGTCAGTCTATTATATGTCCTCTGTGTTGTTGTGTCTGCATGTCTGTCTGTCTATTATATGTCCTCTGTGTTCTTGTGTCTGCATGTCTGTCTGTCTATTATATGTCCCCTCATTCTCTCATTACCCTTCAATGCTACATGTGGAGCATACACGTACAGCAAGTTGACGTCAAGTCCTTTCCTTACATTTCCATACCTTCTGTATCTCCTTCTCGCCTGTCTCCAAGTTCCATCATGCATTTTCTTTCTCTCCTGTCCCCTATTTCTCGTACCCAGGGTATTCCAAAACAAGGAATGGCTTGTAATGCCATCTACTTTCATTGATGTCTGTTCTATTCAATGCTATCTACTTTCATTAATGTCTGTTCTATTCAGTGCCATCTAGTTTCATTAATGTCTGTTCTGTTCAATGCCATCTAGTTTCATTAATGTCTGTCCTATTCAATGTCATCTAGTTTCATTAATGTCTGTTCTATTCAATGCCATCTAGTTTCATTAATGTCTGTTCTATTCAATGCCATCTAATTTCATTAAAGTATGTTCTATTCAATGCCATCTAGTTTCATTAAAGTCTGTTCTATTCAATGCCATCTAGTTTCATTAAAGTCTGTTCTATTCAGTGCCAACTAGTTTCAATAATGTCTGTTCTATTCAATGCCATCTAGTTTCATTAATGTCAGTTCTATTCAATGCCACCTAGTTTCATTAATGTCTGTTCTATTCAATGCCATCTAGTTTCATTAATGTCTGTTCTATTCAATGCCATCTAGTTTCATTAATGTCTGTTCTATTCAATGTCATCTAGTTTCATTAAAGTCTGTTCTATTCAATGCCATCTAGTTTCATTAATGTTTGTTCTATTCAATGCCACCTAGTTTCAATAAAGTCTGTTCTATTCAATGCCATCTAGTTTCATTAATGTCTGTTCTATTCAATGCCATCTAGTTTCATTAATGTTTATTCTATTCAATGCCACCTAGTTTCAATAAAGTCTGTTCTATTCAATGCCATCTAGTTTCATTAATGTCTGTTCTATTCAATGCCATCTAGTTTCATTAATGTTTGTTCTATTCAATGCCACCTAGTTTCAATAAAGTCTGTTCTATTCAATGCCATCTAGTTTCATTAATGTCTGTTCTATTCAATGCCATCTAGTTTCATTAATGTCAGTTCTATTCATTGCCATCTAGTTTCATTAAATTCTGTTCTATTCAATGCCATCTACGAGGCGCGTTTTTTAAGTAATTCATCTCATCTCATCTCATAATCGGAACCTCTTCTACCCCGTGAAACGAGGTGTAGAGGGGACCCAAGTGCACAAGGCCCATGGGCAGGACATGTAATCTAAGTGACTTGGCAAACGGGTGATTAGCCCATTGTGCCCTTTTAAGTAATTCCCGTTTTAAAATAATAAAAAAACTATCATATATAAAAATGATCTATTCCAGCCAAAAGGGGACCACACGTTTACATTATTTCTCAACATAGTCACCATTGACTTCAACACATTTTTGGTATCGTGGCACCAGGTTCTTAATTCCAGTGTCAAGGAAGTCTGCCGCCAGTGTCTTGAACCATTCATTAACGCCTGTCTGCTGTTCACCATCAGTTTCAAACTGCTGGGATGCCAGCACTTCTTTAGGTGCATGAAAAGGTGGTAATCACTTAGCGCGAGATCGGGACTGTAGGGCGGGTGGTCAAAAATGTCCCAGTGAAATTTTTGCAACAATTGAACAGTTCGATCTGCGGTGTGAGGTCGAGCATTATCGTGCAAAAACACAATCCCAGTGGACAGCAACCCACGTCTTTTGTTATGGATGGCAAGTCTAAGTTTTATCAGTGTCACAATAAGCATTGGCATTAACTGTCTTTCCACTTTCAAGAAAATCAATAAACATGACCCCTTCTTTGTCCCAGAAAACAGTGGCCATGATCTTTTTGACAGAAGGTGCTTGCTTTAAACTTCTTGCTTTCGGGGACCATGAGTGTCGCCATTGCATCGACTGTTGCTTTGATTCGACGTTTGTGTAGGAAATTCAGGTCTCATCTACAGTAACAACGTGGCCCAAAAATTCATCTCCTTCATTTCGATAGCGCTTGCAAACCTCGTAGTTTCATTAATGTCTGTTCTATTCAATGCCATCTAGTTTCATTAAAGTCTGTTCTATTCAATGCCATCTAGTTTCATTAATGTATGTTCTATTCAATGCCAGCGCCTTCTCGTCTACAACTGCAAGAGCAAATAAAGTGTTTCCTGAAGTCTTCCTGCCTGGAGTTCAACTCTAGCAGTGTATCATGCCGAAATAGAGTTCAACTCTAACAGTGTATCATGCCGGAATAGAAGTTGGAGAGGGGCAGTTATATATTTGTGTATGTGCCAGTACGTCTGCGTGTAATGTTCTGTCAACACGTGCACATGATTTTGTATCATATGTCTGTCCATTGTTGGTATTAATATTATATTTGCCTGTCTAATTTTTTTATTGTAATGTTTACGTCTTGTCAATCTTTTGGTATTGTTATATGTCCGTCTGTCTATTTTTGCTATTATTATATGTATGTGTGTCCATTTTTTGTATTATTAATATTTATGCCTGTCTATTTTTGCAACACAGTTTTTGCCTGCCTGTTTTTGTTCATATGTGTAGATAACTACCTGCCTGTTTGTTTGTTTGTGTCTTTCTGTCTGTTTGTCATGTCCGTCTGCTTGTTTGTCTGTGTCTACCTGTCTGTTTGCCATGTCCGTCTGTCTGTTTGTCTGTTGTCTATCTGTCTGTTTGCCATGACCGTCTGTTTTTTTTTTGTTGTTGGTCTGTGTCTACTTGTCTGTTTGCCACGTTGTCACAAGATGGATTTTGGGGCGACCTCTTTCCGATCTCTCTTTCACTATGGCAATAATCAGTAACATTTTTGAACTGATTTTATTTGCGTGATTTTCCATGGTCGCACCCTTTTCTTTCACTTTGCTATGTAGCAGAGAGTTTGTTTGTTCAAACATTTGACACTCCCTGCGGATGATAAACATACCACAGTTGCAAGGAGGCTGAGGTAATATTGAACGTCAGGCAAGTTGGTAATTCTTATGTACCAAAGCTTGGCCGCTACAGATTAGCCCTACGATCGCCAGCGTGTTTGCTTAAATCGCTTATAAAGGCCAGAGTGCGGGACAGATAACGAGATTATCCGTCTGCGAATAGATTACTTTCTGATAAAGTAATAAATTGTTACATCTGGAACATATTGTCATATGAGTTTACAGATGTGTTGATGAGTTCGCCTGCCAGGGATCGGATATTTTAATGCCATTTACGGAAGACTTGACCCCTACCTTACGTTCAAAATTTTTCCATGTCAGGAATATTTTGAGATTTCCCCCCCCCCCCCCCCGACCCTACCACCATCATGTTTGACATGATTGGAGCGCTTTCTTAGCTTCGTTACAAACAGATGTGGGGGCAAGACAGTGAATATAATCTGACACGTTTCAGTGTTAAGACATTGTGAAGATCGCCTGCCAAAACGACACAACCAGACCTTGCCAAAAAAATGCCTAGAGTTCAGAATTTCATTTTATAAGTCCGGACCTTTTTATTGGAGAATTTATCAGGACTAACGCGACAGCCCAGGAAATCTCTATCATTTTAAATAAGGAAAACCGGAATATCAGAGGAAACTGAACACGAAGTCAGAGAGGGAATTAAAGTTAAAATTAACGACCACAAGTACACGTGTAAAAAGGCATCGGCTAGTACCTTAACTTCATTCATCTGAGCAAAAAAGTCTGTGAGCCAGGATTGGCGTAAGTTGTCATTTTACATTCTATATTTCCATTACTAACATGTGAACTAATATGTATATATTACCTTGTGAATATTAATATGTGAAAATCGCTAGTGGATGTCCAAGTCATTTGAAGCTGGCAACCTCAGCGCATAGAATGATAATTTCATGAACCACCACTGCACGGGCTGGCGACTGCTTTATTGCTAGTTTCTTAAGGAGAACAAAACGCATCAGAAGTCCCAAGTTCATATTGAGCATGTAGGGGAAGATGAAAGAAATGATGTACATTTTAATTATAATACTTAGTTTCAAACCAGTGTAAATGACGATGTTAACATATTCACTTTAAATTTAATGGAAGTTTCAAACTTTTCAAATCAGGGTAAACATAAATGAAAACATATTAAATTTATATTGTGAACACTTTTCAATCAGTGGAAATGTAAATGTAAACATATTCTATCTGTACTATTAACCTTTTCATTTAAATGTAAAGTAACTATAAAAGCTATTCAGTTTAAATGTAAAGAAAGTTTTTTCTCGAGGGATTAAATTTAATTCACATCGAGGGTAAATTCTGAGTAAGTGGGATGGTGGAAAAGGAATAGGGGACACATCAGTATGTGTCAAGAAACGCAATACTCAGGAGAGCGTTTCGTTTCTATTCTTTTACCATGGTTGTCGGTGGTGGTACCAGTTGAAGGGTACTATCTCTGGAACAAGAAGGGAACAGTGGCCTGAGCTTTAAGACGAGGGACCCACTTTGTAGACTCTCCCTCACACTCCTGGGAACGCGCTCTACAACCTTGACCAGCGACGATCGTGAGCGGTGTAAAAAGAGCCAACCCAGCAGGAGCAGAAACAACCACTGGCAGCTAAGTGCAATATATAAGCTGCCACGTGAAATTTTAAGAAAAAATCTACTATCCATCAATGATGAACCTTTGCTTTTAAACTATTCAATTATTTTCAAACTGTTAAAACTTAAGTGATTATTACAATTTGTTATTTGTAATTTTACAAATTTAACTTCGATTTAATCATTTTAAATGTACTGCATGTTTGTCTCAGTCAATTTACTAAACACACTCTAAACAGAGCTATACCAGAATAATAAGAATTCCACTGAGTAAATCAGAGGTGGGGCTTAACGAGTGTTGCCTACTTTCTTCATGGTTACTGGCCTGTCGGGCTTACTGTCTGTGGCCGACGTATCTTTGCACAGTAAGTTTTGCGAATGTTTAGTGGGCAGGTATTGTGTTGGCATATAGTACTATAACGGGTCATGACTGTGTGACCAAATCGAAGAGAAAGTAGACGCTGAACTCGTGGGGTACAGCTTGCAACGAGACATCATTTAATGGGTACAGACTTGAATATGTTGACGAAAACGCTACAGGCAATCATTATTTGAAATAAATGTTCATATCAAATTATAGTTCATGACCGGAGACTCTACATTGTCACTAATGGTCAAAATGGGCGTTGACTGACTTCACTAGCCGTTACCACATGAAGGTTAACGGAAGCTCTACGGCAACGAAGTTGAAGGATGCATGGGTTTACAAAAATAACCATGTTAAAAGCGTTGAGCACAATATATATTTAATGACGATCCAATAACATCTCCTGGCGTTATATTGACGCACTAGCACCCGACTCCACTGGTCGGTTGAAGCTCTGCAATAAACGGTACTGGAGGAACATTTATCGGAGGCTTGATACAAAAATCCGATTATGGCTGAATATTAATAATATATTCTTCTTGGCACGTCGGGCACAAGGAAAGTAATATCATCTCACAGATGATTATAATTATAACATGGCCGTGTCCTCTCTAGACTTGGGATAAGATCCCGGTCCAAAATAACGTCTGTTCACGACCAAGGATTTATATATCTGCCTCCAGTATGTTTGCTGGATAGCAACAAATCGCCGCGACAAACCGCGCCATCCCCGTTTAAGAATGGTGCACGGTCGTACGCAAATAACACTAGTCAACAAATTTTCAAAAGTTATTTGTACCAGAAATTAAATATACCATTTCTTATTGACTTTGACATGCTGATTTCAAATATCATAATGAAATTCACCAATTGGCTCTGGGTTTTTTTTAAATGATGAATTTACATTACAGTAATACAAATAATGTATGCTTGTTTAATTCTCTGGGGTGAACAGCTAGTCTTTCTACTTTAGCATTATAAAAATTATGGTTACATGCTCAATTAATTGATATTTCAACATGAAATGATAGAAAAAATAAAAACATTATTTAAAGTTCACATATCATGTTTTAAAAAGGCACATTTGAACCCATTCCGTCATTATTCAGTCGCTGTTCGAGCTCTCTTTGCTTGCTTCTTGTAGTCAATCGATGAGGTGTCTCTTGTCACAGTCCAACAGTAATCAGCAAGCATTGAAGGGCTCCAATAGCCTTGATACCTTGTCTCCATAGCAGCAATGTCCTGGTGAAATCGTTCACCATGCTCATCACTGACCGCTCCACAGTTTGACGTAAATAAATCCAGATGAGAATCCAGAAAATGAATTTTCAAAGACATGTTGCAGCCAAGACTCTTATACTTCAGAAGGAGATTTTCTACAATTTTATTGTAATTATCAGATCTGTTGTTTCCAAGAAAATTGTCCAACACTGACTTAAATGCTAGCCATGCTGCTTTTTCCTTGCCATGCAACACTCAAAAAAACTCGTCATCATGAAGAAGTTTTCGAATTTGTGGACCAACAAATACTCCCTCTCTTATTTTAGGTTCACTCAGTCTTGGAAATTTTCTGATGAAGTATTTGAAAGCCTCATCTGTTTTCTCCATTGCCTTGACAAAGTTTTTCATGAGACCCAGCTTAATGTGCAAGGATGGCAACAACATCTTGCTGGTGTCGACAAGTGCTGGGTTCTCAACGTTCTTACTGCCAGGCTGCAATGACTGCCTGATTGGCCAATGTCTTCTGATGCAATGGTCACTTCGTGCATGGCTATCCCACTCACAGAGAAAGCAACAGTACTTGGTGTATCCACCCTGTAGTCCAAGCAAAAGAGCGACCACTTTTAAGTTACCGCAAAGTCACCAATGATGATGATCGTAGTTTACACTTCAAAAGCTGCTTAATGTTTTCATAAGTTTCTTTCATATGAACTGCGTGACCAACTGGAATTGACGGTAACACATTACCATTATTCAACAAAACAGCTTTAAGACTCGTCTTGGATGAATCAACGAAAAGCCTCCACTCTTCCGGTATGTAATTGATTTTGAGGGCTGCCATTAAACCAGAAATGTTGTGGCACGCAGAAAGGTCACCCTCTTTGAAAAAGAATGTAATAAGCGGCTTCTGGCGGTTCCTATACACAAAAATTTTAACATCTTCTGTCAGGAGATTCCACTGTTGCAATCTGGAACCCAAAAGCTCCGCCTTGTTCTTCGGTAAATTCAGATCTCTTACAAGATCATTCAGTTCACCTTGGGTTATTAAGTGTGGTTTAGTGGATGTAGTTTGCTCAAAATCTGGGTCACTTGAGGTTGATGGTTCAGGACCACCAATGTCCTCTTCTTCATCAGTGGAAGCAGCTGAAAATGATTCTGGCACTTTGGGAATTGGTAGGTCATCGCCATGTGGTACCGGACGTATTGCAGAGGGAATGTTTGGATATTCCAGAGTCCATTTTTTCTTCTTTGATATGCCTTTCCCAATTGGAGGGACCATGCAAAAGTAACAGTTGTTGAGATGATCAGTGGGCTCTCTCCAAATCATTGGGACTGCAAAAGGCATAGCTTGCCTTTTGCCAGTCAACCACAGTTTAAGATGTGCTGCACATGTATTGCAGCATATGTGTGGCGCCCAGCTCTTATCTTGATCTCCTATTCTGCAGCCAAAATACAAACTGTACGTCTTCTTAATCACTTTAGTTATATTTCGTTTTTGTGATACAAATGTCACCTCACCACATATATAACATAAATTATTAGCACTGTTCACACAAGTCCTAGGCATTTCTAACTACGATACTTTTGATAAGGACAAATGCACTAACTAATTGCAAAATTTTATCAGAGATAAGATATTTATACACAAAAGTGATGTAATCATAGGTAGGATTGCATCATCAACTTCTAGTTACATTTTTATTGGTCATTAGAAAAAATTATGCAATCGCCCACAACAGTTGCGTCATATATATAAATTGACCGTAATTAAATAAACTAGTAGCTTATATCTTGAAAACTAGAGCCAATTAACATTTTTAAATGTCATTTTCGTTTTCAGCACACCAAAATTAGTTAAGATCAGCTATTTCCATTTCTGGTACATTTTGGTTGTTGACTAGTGTAATTAAACATACAATTAACATAGATGTGCTCAAATGTGCGTCTACAAAATACTAGACTCACATGTGAGGATCTCAA
This sequence comes from Oreohelix idahoensis, assembly GCA_024509875.1. Taxonomy (NCBI): domain Eukaryota; kingdom Metazoa; phylum Mollusca; class Gastropoda; order Stylommatophora; family Oreohelicidae; genus Oreohelix; species Oreohelix idahoensis. The sequence goes on from JAMPIV010008748.1 coordinate 218,188, forward strand.
ACATTTAACTCCCCCCGCTAAAATAACTTAACAACGAGCTAAAATTAATCATTGCTTAATTCTTCATGAAGTATGGAGAGAAGAACAACCACCACAACAATGGAAAGACAGTATTATTGTAAAGTTACCGAAGAAAGGTGATCTATCAGACTGTAATAACTGGCGTGGTATATCTCTATTATCAGTACCTGGAAATTATTATGTTGCATGATGTTAGAAAGACTTAAATTGCATGCTGACGAAAAGATCAGAGAAGAACAAGCGGGTTTCAGGCCGAAACGATCATGTATTGATCAAATATTCACACTAAGAACAATTATAGAAGAATCAGTGGAAAGGCAATCGCCACTTATTATCACCTTCGTCGATTTTCAAAAAGCCTTTGATAGTCTACACCGCCCATCATTGTGGAAGATACTTACAATCTATGGTTTTCCAACAAAATATGTGAATATAATCAAAGCGCTATATGACAATGCAAGATGTTGTGTTAGAACAAATAAAGGGAATACAGAATGGTTTACAGTAGAAACAGGGGTGAAACAAGGCTGTATTATGTCACCACTACTTTTTTGGAATAGCTATTGATTGGGTTATGAGAAACTATACCCACAATGAACAATTGTGTATAAAATGGACAAATGGAAAATTCCTGGGGGACCTGGATTTCGCAGATGATGTAGCATTCTTAAGTTCAACACCAAGACAATCCCAAGAAGCAATAAATAATTTGTGTCATCTCTCGGTTAAAATTGGTCTCCAAATAAATGCCTCTAAAACTAAAGCTATGAACTTTTCTAACGAGACCTTTGATATCATCTTGAACGGGGGAAAAACTACAGAAAGTTGAAAGTTTCAATTATTTAGGCAGTAAAATGACTCAGGATGGTGACACAACAAGAGAAATCCATACTAGAATTGCTTTGGCAGCTAGCGCCTTCAATAGATTATCTAACATTTGGAAATTACGATCATTGAATATACATACCAAGCTTCGTCTGTTTAATTCAAATGTTATCTCAGTGTTAACATACGGCTGTGAGAGTTGGAAAATAACAAAATCATTGGAGAACAAGCTGAATACATTCGAGAACAAATGTCTTAGAAAACTCATGAACATCAGTTGGAAAGAATTCAAGACTAATCGACAAATAAGAGAAGACTCTAGGCAGAAATATGTCTCCGACTATATAAGGAAAAGACGATGGTCATATATCGGTCATGTCCTACGAATGCAAACAACAGAATACCACTACAGGCGCTCACTTGGGTTCCTGAGGGTAAGCGGAAAAAAGGAAGACCAAAAGAAACACTCAGAAGAACAATAATAAGAGAAGGAAGAACGTTGGGCCTAAATAATGTGCAAGAGCTAAGAGGAGTGGCGTCACAACGAACAACCTGGAGAGCACTGGTTTCTGCCTTATGCGCCGTGTTTGGCGCTTAAAGAATTTATTATTATTATTATTATTAATTCTTCACAAAAGTGTTCGGCAGATTATAGAATTAATGTGCTCAGCCAACGCAGCATTGTTTTCGATTTTCTGAATAACTTGTGGGCAATTCCATTGAGATAGAAGGGTCATTACCCCTCTATTTACAAATCTGCCAAGAGTAATCGTGTGCGAAGATAGACACCTTTGAAGCCCATATTAGATATTCTTGAGTTTTGGCCACTGTTTGACTACCGTACTACTGCAAAGCAGGGGAGGCAATACGGTCACACATGTGCGTCTGTCTGTTTGTATGTGTCTATCTGTCTGTTTGCTATGTCCGTCTGTCTGTGTCTATCTTTAAGTTTGCTATGTCCGTCTGTCTGTTTGTCTGTGTCTATCTTTATGTTGCAATGTCCGTCTGTCTGTTTATCTGGGCCTATCTGTCTGTTTGTTGTATCCGTCTGTTTGTTTGTCTGTATCTATCTGTCTGTTTGCCATGTCCATCTGTTTGTTTGTCTGTGTCTACCTGTCTGCTTGCCATGTGGGTCTGTCTGTTTGTCTGTGTCTACCTGTCCGTTTGTCATGTGGGTCTGTCTGTTTGTCTGTGTCTATCTGTCTATTTGCCATGTGGGTCTGTCTGTTTGTCTGTGTCTACTTGTCTGTTTACCATGTCCGTCTGTATATTTGTGTCTATCTATCTCTTTGCCACGTCCGTCTGTTTCTTTGTCTGTGTCTACCTGTCAGTTTGCCATGTCTGTATGTCTGTGTCTATCTGTCTGTTTGCCATGTCCGTCTGTCTGTTTGTCTGTGTCTATCTGTCTGTTTACGATGTTCGTCTGTTGTTTTGTCTGTCTACTTATCTGTTTGCCATGTGGGTCTGTCTGTTTGTCCGTGTCTACCTGTCTGTTTGCCACGTCCGTCTGTTTGTTTGTCTGTGTCTATCAGTCTGTTTGCCATGTCCATCTGTTTAGTTGTCTGTGTCTACCTGTCTGTTTGCGATGTGGAACTGTCTGTTTGTCTGTGTCTATCTGTCTGTTTGCCATGTCCGTCTGTTTCTTTTTGGTCTGTGTCTACCTGTTTGTTTGTCATGTCCGTCTGTCTGTTTGTCTGTGTTTACCTGTCTGTTTGTCATGTGGGTCTGTCTGTTTGTCTGTGTATATCCGTCTCTTTGTCATGTCCGTCTGTCTGTTGTCTACCTGTCTGTTTGCCATGTCCGTCTGTCTGCTTGTCTGTGTCTCTCTGTTTGCCATGTTCGTCTGTCTGTTTGTCTTTATCTGTCAGTTTGTCAATTCCGTCTGTTTTTATTTGTTTGTGTCTACCCATCTGTTTGCCATGTCCGTCTGTCTGTTTTGTCTGTGTCTACCTATCTGTTTAACACGTCCCTCTGTTTATTTGTCTGTGTCTACCCATCTGTTTGCCATGTTTGTCTGTTTGTCTATGTATATCAGTATGTTTGTTTACCATGTAACGTCTGTTTGTTTTCCAGTTCTGGTGTCTCGCGCTCTCGGTGACATTTTCACGAGATAAAAATATCACGTGATAGCATACTCGGAAATCCCAGATTCAATGAAAGTTGACGTTAATCTTGTCCAAGCCTTGAGCTGCCAATTTTACCCTAAACCAGATTTAGAGTTTTCTTTGTTTTTTATGTATTCACCACTCTCTCACTGTAACCAACAGAAAGTGGGGGAAGGGATTGGCGCAGAGGTTTAACTAGGGTGTGTGGCGTCCAGGGCAAATGTTAAAAAAATAACGTCCCTTAAAGCCTGTTCTTTAAAATGCGGACCGAATTCCTATATTGGTACTGACACTGGTTATTCGTTATAATATCCGCTAGGGAGGTTGTGCACTATGCTGAGTTGCTCCTTGTGTGATCTAATATAGGAGATCGGAGCACTGTTGGAGTTGTCCGTGTGTAACGAAGATAGTGTATAAAATCAATCAAAACCCAATATCAGTTATGAATAATAAAACTAAATACAAAAAATTTACTTTTAAAAAAAATGGAAACTTATATTGTTGTTAAATATTTCTCTTTATAACTATAAACCAAGCACTTATTTATCACGTTGGGCAATGCCATTTCATTTTAGAAGTTTTTAAAACTACCAGTGCGTATATGAAAAATTATTACTGGTATTTAGAACAAAAAATTCGGAAGAAAAAAAAAAAAACAAGAATTGATGTTTATGTAATTGATATTTACAAAGGATTTAGAACTTCACCACTAAAAGTGGATTTTTTCTAACTTTAGGTGATGAAAAGTGAACAATAATGTTACTGAAATTTGTTATTTCAGTGTACTCACACTTCAATTATTATAAAAGGCTAAAAGCAGGAAAGTCTCTTTTGCCCTACTGAAGCTCTCAGTTGATGAGAAGATCAAATTAAAACTTACTAAAAGATCGCTCACGGCTGGAAATTAAAACTGCAGTAGTAAGCATTATCTGAACAACAACTCTTTAGTTTGGAAAAACATGTTCATCTACATACTGAACAATAAATTTGGGGAGTCCCTTGGCTTTTGAAATCTGAACATTTGCGGGGCTTTGGCTTTTCAGAAACATCTTACAATCCAGAATTTCTTCATAAAGCTAAAACCTATCATTATAGGTGCTATAAAAAAAACGTCCGAGGTTGAGACAACGTTAAAGATGTTTGGACCATGATTGCTGCTGCTTTCATTTGAGTCAAGCAATAGTCCCTCAACATCTAAAAGAAATACAAGTCATAGAGGCGGACAAAATCGTTCATTATTGGGGCGATCAACAGTTTTCTTTCAGTAATCTCATCACATCTTCATTGACAGCGAGCTAGCCTTTACATCCTCGTTATTTGGTTGTTTCATCAAGAATTTGCTTTCCCCTGCAACACACCTTCACCTGACTGTTGCCTACAATTACACACACCTTCACCTGACACTTGCATACAATTACACACACCTTCGCCTGACTCTTGCCTACAATTACACATACCTTCACCTGACACTTGCCTACAACTATACATACCTTCACATGATTCTTGCCTACAACTACACACACATTCACCGGACTCTTGCTAACAACTACACACACCTTCATCTGACTCTTGCTTACAATTACACACACCTTCACCTGACTCTTGTTTTTTACAATTACCACACAACCCTTCACCTGACTCGTGCCTACAATTACCATACACCTTCACCTGACACTTACCTATACAAAACTACACACACCTTCACCTGACACTTTGCCTACAAAACACATCCTCCTTCACCTGACACTTGCTTACAACTACACACATCTTCACCTGACACTTGCCCTACAACTACACACACCTTCCACCTGACACTTGCCTACAACTACAACACACTTCACCTGACACTTACCCTACAACTACACACACCTTCACCTGACAACTTGCCTACAACTACACACACGTTCACCTGACACTTGCCTACAACTACACACACGTTCACCTGACACTTTGCCTACAACTACACCACACCTTCACCTGACACTTACCTACAACTACACCACCCCTTCCACCTGACAACTTGCCTACAACTACACACATCCTTCACCTGACACTTGCCTACAACTACACACACCTTCACCTGACACTTGCCTACAACTACCACACACACCTTCACCTGGAACACTCGCCTACAACTACACATTACCTTCACCTGACACTTGCCTACACACAACACACACCTTCACCTGACAACTCACCTTCTACCTGACACTGGGGCTTACAATCCACCACACACCGGTCATCTGACACTTGCCTACATCCACACACAACCTTTCAAAAACTGACACTTGCTACATCCACAACCCAAACACCTTTACCTGACACTTTGCCTAGACATCCACACAACACCTGAATATAAATGTTTTGGTTTTAACGGGACTATCATTGTTGCACACACACTTCTCCCATCAGTGCTCCGATCTCCTCCCTTAGGTCACACACAGGAAGAATCTCAGCACAATTGCACGAACTCCGTAGTCACCGGCAAGGAATTCCAACGTGTGTATACAGAAATCACACATTCTTTAAACTATTTTTGTGCTAGGTGTACGTTATTTCCGCCTAATTTTGTAAATGTTGCCAGGACACCGGCCCTTATGGCCTACTCTTTACGATTTCCAACTGCCGAGGGAATTTTTAACGTGCGCAACTCTCACACGAGCTTCAATGGGTTTTTTTAGGGGCCCTTATCTCGAGAATGCTAGTCATTCGATCTCACTAATCAGGAGACCAAAGGAGAGGATGGCATCATTAGGATTCCACTGGTTCTGAAAAATTGTCAATAAAATATATTCCCTGTACTGTCGATCGGAACCGAATACCCGGAAAACACTTTAGGATTAGAGACGGACGCCATACCTCGGCAATTAGCCACTCTGAATCCCTTCATAACTGTCAAGTTGGATAAATGGAAATTGTCGTAAATATCAAGTTGCGATCAACAGGATTGTCATAAATGTCCAAGTTGGATAAATGGGACTTGTCATAAATGTCTTTTCAAGTTGGATTAAATGAAGTCGTCATAAATGTCAAGTTGGATAAATGGGGATTGTTAATAAGGTCAAGTTGGATAAATGAGGTCGTCATAAATGTCAATATTGGATAAATGGTAATTCGTCAAAAAGTGTCAAGTTAGGATAATGGGATTTGTCATAAATGTCAAGCTTGGATAAATGGGGATTGTCATAAATATCAAGTTGGATAAATGGGATTGTCATAATGTCAAGCATGGATAAATGAGGTTATCATAAAATGTCAAGTTGGATAAATGGGATTGTCAATAATGTCAAGTTGGAATAAATGGGATTGTTCATAAATGCCAAGTTGGATAAATGGGGATTGTCATAAGTGAGGATGGAATTTTTGCATTTTTTAACAATAAAAATCCCCCCCCCTTTTTTTCCCACGCAAAAAAAAAAAATATGATTGTCGCCAGGGACACGTGCCCCACCTACTTCACTAATAGTTATGCATTGGATAAGCTTGCTAATTTTATGGATGATATCAATCTCTTTGTGCTTGTACGTCTGTGTGCGTTTGTTGTGTCCCTCGTGAAATTTTCTGCCTGTCTGTCGTAGATTTTCGTAATAGGAGAATTAAGATAGGTTTGGTCCCTTCTGAATAGGTTTGAATAGGTGATAGACTCAGTGAGAGTTAGTGAAAGGTAATAGAATTTCCACACACGTGAGATGATAGATTTTGATATAGTGGCTGTCTCTGAAAGCGAAAAGAATTCTTCTCTCTCTCACCTATCTTCTACAACAGTTGTTACAGCGTCAGACAGACTACACCAATATACATATTACGTATATTTCTATCACTCACAGGCACGCACATACACGTGACGACAGGTAAACACACAGACGTGGGAAAACTATAACAATGATATATATATATATTATCTAGAACGAGCTGACCAAACACTATTATTAAGTTCAAGAGCGATTTTAATATCAGGAAAAATCGGCTCACAACATCAAAGAAAGTACATCAAGGAAAATACATATACACATAGTCATAAAAAAATTCAAGGAAATGTTGCAAGGATGATAGCCCCGTTATAGTGTTAACTCTAGGTTTAGCCCGGCCCCGTTAAGAGAACAGATGATGGCGCCCGAGTCACAGATACATAGGGTTTGAGTCTAAGAGTTTTTCTTTGTTTTATCTCGTAATTATATGCACAGAGTTTGAAAAAAAATCTGATTTAACCTAAGACAAAAACACAAGAACTCTAGCCTTAGCAACAAATTATGCAGATTGAAAAAAAATATTAGGACAGCAACAGGGTGTCAAAGATATAATAGTGAAAATATCACTCAAACCAGCGTACACTCATTCATTCCGCCATGGCCTCTCATTCATGTACTCACGACTTTGCTCGCTGCCTCTTGGAACACACTGATTTTAGATCTTCACACAGACTCAAAAAAAATGCAGTCTTCTGCCAAGAAGTCCCCAGTTCCAAAAGACGTATTTAACTCGGAGTCTCCGGGAACGACTACTTGGGTGTGCAAATTTGTTCAAATGTCTGATTAAGTCACCTAACAATTATTCCAGGCGCGGGAGTTAGCAGAGCACAGTGTCAATAGCGTAGGTTTCTAGAAATGATGAATGTCAGGTCGGTGCCTTCCCTCAGTATAGGATTCACTTTAGTCCCACACCTGGACATAATTTAGGTCCACAAGACATTAAATCATAGATAATTTGATATACAATATTTTATATACAATATTCTATTCTTGTGGACAAATCTGTGGTGTGACTAAAGTGAATCCTATACTGAGGGAAGGCACCGACCTGACATTCATCATTTCTAGAAACCTACGCTATTGACACTGTGCTCTGCTAACTCCCGCGCCTGGAATAATTGTTAGGTGACTTAATCAGACATTTGAACAAATTTGCACACCCAAGTAGTCGTTCCCGGAGACTCCGAGTTAAATACGTCTTTTGGAACTGGGGACTTCTTGGCAGAAGACTGCATTTTTTTGAGTCTGTGTGAAGATCTAAAATCAGTGTGTTCCAAGAGGCAGCGAGCAAAGTCGTGAGTACATGAATGAGAGCCATGGCGGAATGAATGAGTGTACGCTGGTTTGAGTGATATTTTCACTATTTATATCTTTGACACCCTGTTGCTGTCCTAATTTTTTTTTTCAATCTGCATAATTTGTTGCTAAGGCTAGAGTTCTTGTGTTTTTGTCTTAGGTTAAATCAGATTTTTTTTTCAAACTCTGTGCATATAATTACGAGATAAAACAAAGAAAAACTCTTAGACTCAAACCCTATGTATCTGTGACTCGGGCGCCATCATCTGTTCTCTTAACGGGGCCGGGCTAAACCTAGAGTTAACACTATAACGGGGCTATCATCCTTGCAACATTTCCTTGAATTTTTTATGACTATGTGTATATGTATTTTCCTTGATGTACTTTCTTTGATGTTGTGAGCCGATTTTTCCTGATATTAAAATCGCTCTTGAACTTAAATAATCGTGTTTGGTCAGCTCGTTCTAGATAATATATATATATCATTGTTATAGTTTTCCCACGTCTGTGTGTTTACCTGTCGTCACGTGTATGTGCGTGCCTGTGAGTGATAGAAATATACGTAATATGTATATTGGTGTAGTCTGTCTGACGCTGTAACAACTGTTGTAGAAGATAGGTGAGAGAGAGGAAGAATTCTTTTCGCTTTCAGAGACAGCCACTATATACAAAAATCTATCATCTCACGTATTTCAGAAGGGACCAAACCTAGTCTTAATTCTCCTATCGAAAATCTACGACAAGACAGGCAGGAGAAATTTCACGAAGGACAACAAACGCACACATGACGTACAAGCACAAAGAGATTGATATCATCCAAAAATTAGCAAGCTTATCAATGGCTAATATAGTGAAGTAGGTGGGGCACGTGTCCTGGGCGACAACATTATTTTTTTTTGCGTGGGAAAAAAGGGGGGGGGGATTTTTATTGTTAAAAAATGCAAAAATTCCATTCCTCACTTATGACAATCCCAATTTATCCAACTTGGCATTTATGACAATCCCATTTATCCAACTTGACAATTTATGACAATCCCATTTATCCAACTTGACATTTATGATAACCTCATTTATCCAACTTGACATTTATGACAATCCCATTTATCCAACTTGATATTTATGACAATCCATTTATCCAGCTTGACATTTATGACAAATCCCATTTATCCAACTTGACACTTTTGACAATCCCATTTATCCAACTTGACATTTATGACGACCTCATTTATCCAACTATGACATTTATGACAATCCCATTTATCCAACTTGACATTTATGACGACCTCATTTATCCAACTTGACATTTATGACAATCCATTTATCCAACTTGACATTTATGACAATCCGTTGATCCAACTTGATATTTACGACAATCCCATTTATACCAACTTGACAGTTATGTAGGGATTCAGAGTGGCTAAGAGGTATGGCGTCCGTCTCTATCTAATCCTAAAGTTTCCGGGTTCGGTTCACAGTACAGGGAATATTTATTTTATTGACATTTGTTTCAGATCCAGTGGATCCTAATGATGCCATCCTCTCCTTTGGGTCTCCTGAGTAGTGAGATCGGATGACCTAGCCATTCTCGGATAAGGGCGAAAAAAATATGAAGCTCCGTGTGAGAGTTGCGCACGTTAAAAATCCCTCGGCAGTTGGAAATCGTAAAGAGTAGGCCATAAGGCCGTGTCCTGGCAACATTTACAAAATTAGGAAAACGTACACAGCACAAAAATAGTTAAAGAATGTGTGATTTCTGTATACACACGTTGGAATCCTCCGCCGGTGCTACGGAGTTCGTGCATTGTGCTGAGATTCTCCTTGTGTGGACCTAAGGGAGGAGATCGGAGCACTGATGGAGTTGTGTGTGTGCAACAATGATAGTCCTTAAAACCAAAACATTTTTTATATTCAGGTGTGTGTAGTTGTAGGCAAGTGTCAGGTAAAGGTGTGTGTGGATGTAGGCAAGTGTCAGGTGAAGGTGTGTGTGGATGTAGGCAAGGGGCAGATGAAGGGGTGTGTGGATGTAGCCAAGTGTCAGGTGAATGTGTGTCAGGTGGAGGGGTGGGTTGTTGTAGGCAAGTGTCAGGTGAAGGTAGGTGTAGTTTTAGGGGAGTGTCAGGTGAAGGTATTGTGTAGTTGTAGGCAAGTGTCAGGTTGAAGGTGTGTGTAGTTTGTAGGCAAGTGTCAGGTGAAGGTGTGTGTAGTTGTAGGCAAGTTGTCAGGTGAAGGTGTGTTGTAGTTGTAGGTAAGTGTCAGGTGTGAAGGTGTGTGTGTGTAGTTGTAGGCAAGTGTCAGGAAGGTGAACGTGTGTGTAGTTGTAGGCAAGTGTCAGGTGTGAATCCGTGTGGTGTAGTTGTAGGCAAGTTGTCAGGTGAAAGGTGTGTGTAGTTGTAGGTAAGTGTTCAGGTGAAGGTGTGTGTAGTTGTAGGCAAGTGTCAGGTGAGGTGGTGTGGTGTGTGTAGTTGTAGGCAAGTGTCAGGTGAAGATGTGTGTAGTTGTAAGCAAGTTGGTGTCAGGTGAAGGAGTGTGTTGTTGTAGGCAAGTGTCAGGTGAAGGTGTGTATAGTTGTAGGTAAGTGTCAGGTGAAGGTGTATGTAATTGTAGGCAAGAGTCAGGTGAAGGTGTGTGTAATTGTAAACAAGAGTCAGGTGAAGGTGTGTGTAATTGTAGGCAAGAGTCAGGCGAAGGTGTGTGTAGTTGTTTAGCAAGAGTCCGGTGTTGTAATGTGTGTTAGTTGTAGGCAAGAATCATGTGAAAGGAATATTATTGGTATAGTTGTAGGCAAGGGGGTTGGGTGAAGGTATGTGTAGTTGTAGGCAAGAGTCAGGCGAAGGTGTGTGTAATTGTATGCAAGTGTCAGGTGAAGGTGTGTGTAATTGTAGGCAACAGGTCAGGTGAAGGGTGTGTTGCAGGGGAAAGCAAATTCTTGATGAAACAAACCAAATAACGAGGATGTTAAGGCTCGCTGTCAATGAAGATGTGATGAGATTACTGAAAGAAAACTGTTGATCGCCCCAATAATGAACGATTTGTCCGCCCCTTCTATGACTTGTGGCAATTTCTTTTAGATGTTGAGGGACTATTGCTTGACTTAAATGAAAGCAGCAGCAATCATGGTCCAAAACATCTTTAACGTTGTCTCAACCTGCCTCGGACGTTTTTTTTTATAGCAACCTATCAAATGATAGGTTTTAGCTTTATGAAGAAATTCTGGATTGTAAGATTGTTGATGAACAAGCCAAAGCCCCGCAAATGTTCAGGATTTCAAAAGCCAAGGGACTCCCCAAATTCATTGTTCATTATGGAGATGAACATGTTTTTCCAAACTAAAGAGTTGTTGTTCAGATAATGCTTACTACTGCACTTTCAATTTCCAGCCGTGACGATCTTTTAGTAAGTTATAATTGATCTTCTCATAACTGAGAGCTTCAGTAGGGCAAAAGAGACTTTCTGCTTAGCCTTTATAATAATTGAATGTGAGTACACTGAAATAACAAATTTTCAGTAACATTATTGTTCACTTTTCATCACCTAAAGTTAGCAAAAAAATCCACTTTTAGTGTTGAAGTTCTAAATCCTTTGTAAATATCTAATTAAACAGTCAATTCTTGTTTGTTTTTTTTTCTTCCGTAAATTTTTGAGAAATACCAGTAATAATTTTCATAAACGCCCTGGTAGTTTTTAAACTTCTAAAATGAAATGGCATTGCCAACGTGATAAATAAGTGCGTGGTTATAGTTATAAAGAAATATTTAACAACAATATAAGTTTCCATTGTTTTAAAAGTAAATTTTTGTATTTTTTTATTATTCAAACTGATATTGGTTTTGATTGATTTTATACACTATCTTCGTTACACACGGACAACTCCCATCCTTTGAATCCTTCTCCGATCTCCTATATTAGATCACACAAGGAGGATCTCAGCACAGTGCACAACCTCCCTAGCGGGTATTATAAACGAATTACCAGTTTCAGTACCAATATAGGAATTCAGTCCGCATTTTAAAGAACAGTTTTTAAGGGACGTTATTTTTTAACATTTGCCCTGGACGCCACACACCCTAGTTAAACCTCTGCGCCAATCCCTTCCCCCACTTTCTGTTGGTTACAGTGAGAGAGTGGTGAATACATAAAAACAAAGAAACTCTAAATCTGGTTTAGGGTAAAATTGGCAGCTCAAGGCTTGGACAAGATTAACGTCAACTTTCATTGAATCTGGGGATTTCCGAGTATGCTATCACGTGATATTTTTATCTCGTGAAAATGTCACCGAGAGCGCGAGACACCAGAACTGGAAAACAAACAGACGTTACATGGTAAACAAACATACTGATATACATAGACAAACAGACAAACATGGCAAACAGATGGGTAGACACAGACAAATAAACAGAGGGACGTGTTAAACAGATAGGTAGACACAGACAAACAGACAGACGGACATGGCAAACAGATGGGTAGACACAAACAAATAAACAGACGGAATTGACAAACTGACAGATAAAGACAAACAGACAGACGAACATGGCAAACAGAGAGACACAGACAAGCAGACAGACGGACATGGCAAACAGACAGGTAGACAACAGACAGACGGACATGACAAAGAGACGGATATACACAGACAAACAGACAGACCCACATGACAAACAGACAGGTAAACACAGACAAACAGACAGACGGACATGACAAACAAACAGGTAGACACAGACCAAAAAGAAACAGACGGACATGGCAAACAGACAGATAGACACAGACAAACAGACAGTTCCACATCGCAAACAGACAGGTAGACACAGACAACTAAACAGATGGACATGGCAAACAGACTGATAGACACAGACAAACAAACAGACGGACGTGGCAAACAGACAGGTAGACACGGACAAACAGACAGACCCACATGGCAAACAGATAAGTAGACAGACAAAACAACAGACGAACATCGTAAACAGACAGATAGACACAGACAAACAGACAGACGGACATGGCAAACAGACAGATAGACACAGACATACAGACATGGCAAACTGACAGGTAGACACAGACAAAGAAACAGACGGACGTGGCAAAGAGATAGATAGACACAAATATACAGACGGACATGGTAAACAGACAAGTAGACACAGACAAACAGACAGACCCACATGGCAAATAGACAGATAGACACAGACAAACAGACAGACCCACATGACAAACGGACAGGTAGACACAGACAAACAGACAGACCCACATGGCAAGCAGACAGGTAGACACAGACAAACAAACAGATGGACATGGCAAACAGACAGATAGATACAGACAAACAAACAGACGGATACAACAAACAGACAGATAGGCCCAGATAAACAGACAGACGGACATTGCAACATAAAGATAGACACAGACAAACAGACAGACGGACATAGCAAACTTAAAGATAGACACAGACAGACGGACATAGCAAACAGACAGATAGACACATACAAACAGACAGACGCACATGTGTGACCGTATTGCCTCCCCTGCTTTGCAGTAGTACGGTAGTCAAACAGTGGCCAAAACTCAAGAATATCTAATATGGGCTTCAAAGGTGTCTATCTTCGCGCACACGATTACTCTTGGCAGATTTGTAAATAGAGGGGTAATGACCCTTCTATCTCAATGGAATTGCCCACAAGTTATTCAGAAAATCGAAAACAATGCTGCGTTGGCTGAGCACATTAATTCTATAATCTGCCGAACACTTTTGTGAAGAATTAATAATAATAATAATAATAAATTCTTTAAGCGCCAAACACGGCGCATAAGGCAGAAACCAGTGCTCTCCAGGTTGTTCGTTGTGACGCCACTCCTCTTAGCTCTTGCACATTATTTAGGCCCAACGTTCTTCTTTCTCTTATTATTGTTCTTCTGAGTGTTTCTTTTGGTCTTCCTTTTTTTCCGCTTACCCTCAGGAACCCAAGTGAGCGCCTGTAGTGGTATTCTGTTGTTTTGCATTCGTAGGACATGACCGATATATGACCATCGTCTTTTCCTTATATAGTCGGAGACATATTTCTGCCTAGAGTCTTCTCTTATTTGTCGATTAGTCTTGAATTCTTTCCAACTGATGTTCATGAGTTTTTCTAAGACATTTGTTCTCGAATGTATTCAGCTTGTTCTCCAACGATTTTGTTATTTCCAACTCTCACAGCCGTATGTTAACACTGAGATAACATTTGAATTAAACAGACGAAGCTTGGTATGTATATTCAATGATCGTAATTTCCAAATGTTAGATAATCTATTGAAGGCGCTAGCTGCCAAAGCAATTCTAGTATGGATTTCTCTTGTTGTGTCACCATCCTGAGTCATTTTACTGCCTAAATAATTGAAACTTTCAACTTTCTGTAGTTTTTCCCCGTTCAAGATGATATCAAAGGTCTCGTTAGAAAAGTTCATAGCTTTAGTTTTAGAGGCATTTATTTGGAGACCAATTTTAACCGAGAGATGACACAAATTATTTATTGCTTCTTGGGATTGTCTTGGTGTTGAACTTAAGAATGCTTCATCATCTGCGAAATCCAGGTCCCCCAGGAATTTTCCATTTGTCCATTTTATACACAATTGTTCATTGTGGGTATAGTTTCTCATAACCCAATCAATAGCTATTCCAAAAAGTAGTGGTGACATAATACAGCCTTGTTTCACCCCTGTTTCTACTGTAAACCATTCTGTATTCCCTTTATTTGTTCTAACACAACATCTTGCATTGTCATATAGCGCTTTGATTATATTCACATATTTTGTTGGAAAACCATAGATTGTAAGTATCTTCCACAATGATGGGCGGTGTAGACTATCAAAGGCTTTTTGAAAATCGACGAAGGTGATAATAAGTGGCGATTGCCTTTCCACTGATTCTTCTATAATTGTTCTTAGTGTGAATATTTGATCAATACATGATCGTTTCGGCCTGAAACCCGCTTGTTCTTCTCTGATCTTTTCGTCAGCATGCAATTTAAGTCTTTCTAACATCATGCAACATAATAATTTTCCAGGTACTGATAATAGAGATATACCACGCCAGTTATTACAGTCTGATAGATCACCTTTCTTCGGTAACTTTACAATAATACTGTCTTTCCATTGTTGTGGTGGTTGTTCTTCTCTCCATACTTCATGAAGAATTAAGCAATGATTAATTTTAGCTCGTTGTTAAGTTATTTTAGCGGGGGGAGTTAAATGTTTGAGATCCTCACATGTGAGTCTAGTATTTTGTAGACGCACATTTGAGCACATCTATGTTAATTGTATGTTTAATTACACTAGTCAACAACCAAAATGTACCAGAAATGAAAATAGCTGATCTTAACTAATTTTGGTGTGCTGAAAACGAAAATGACATTAAAAAATGTTGATTGGCTCTAGTTTTCAAGATATAAGCTACTAGTTTATTTAATTACGGTCAATTTATATATATGACGCAACTGTTGTGGGCGATTGCATAATTTTTTCTAATGACCAATAAAAATGTAACTAGAAGTTGATGATGCAATCCTACCTATGATTACATCACCTTTGTGTATAAATATCTTATCTCTGATAAAATTTTGCCATTAGTTAGTGCATTTGTCCTTATCAAAAGTATCGTAGTTAGAAATGCCTAGGACTTGTGTGAACAGTGCTAATAATTTATGTTATATATGTGGTGAGGTGACATTTGTATCACAAAAAACGAAATATAACTAAAGTGATTAAGAAGGCGTACAGTTTGTATTTTGGCTGCAGAATAGGAGATCAAGATAAGAGCTGGGCGCCACACATATGCTGCAATACATGTGCAGCACATCTTAAACTGTGGTTGACTGGCAAAAGGCAAGCTATGCCTTTTGCAGTCCCAATGATTTGGAGAGAGCCCACTGATCATCTCAACAACTGTTACTTTTGCATGGTCCCTCCAATTGGGAAAGGCATATCAAAGAAGAAAAAATGGACTCTGGAATATCCAAACATTCCCTCTGCAATACGTCCGGTACCACATGGCGATGACCTACCAATTCCCAAAGTGCCAGAATCATTTTCAGCTGCTTCCACTGATGAAGAAGAGGACATTGGTGGTCCTGAACCATCAACCTCAAGTGACCCAGATTTAGAGCAAACTACATCCACTAAACCACACTTAATAACCCAAGGTGAACTGAATGATCTTGTAAGAGATCTGAATTTACCGAAGAACAAGGCGGAGCTTTTGGGTTCCAGATTGCAACAGTGGAATCTCCTGACAGAAGATGTTAAAATTTTTGTGTATAGGAACCGCCAGAAGCCGCTTATTACATTCTTTTTCAAAGAGGGTGACCTTTCTGCGTGCCACAACATTTCTGGTTTAATGGCAGCCCTCAAAATCAATTACATACCGGAAGAGTGGAGGCTTTTCGTTGATTCATCCAAGACGAGTCTTAAAGCTGTTTTGTTGAATAATGGTAATGTGTTACCGTCAATTCCAGTTGGTCACGCAGTTCATATGAAAGAAACTTATGAAAACATTAAGCAGCTTTTGAAGTGTAAACTACGATCATCATCATTGGTGACTTTGCGGTAACTTAAAAGTGGTCGCTCTTTTGCTTGGACTACAGGGTGGATACACCAAGTACTGTTGCTTTCTCTGTGAGTGGGATAGCCATGCACGAAGTGACCATTGCATCAGAAGACATTGGCCAATCAGGCAGTCATTGCAGCCTGGCAGTAAGAACGTTGAGAACCCAGCACTTGTCGACACCAGCAAGATGTTGTTGCCATCCTTGCACATTAAGCTGGGTCTCATGAAAAACTTTGTCAAGGCAATGGAGAAAACAGATGAGGCTTTCAAATACTTCATCAGAAAATTTCCAAGACTGAGTGAACCTAAAATAAGAGAGGGAGTATTTGTTGGTCCACAAATTCGAAAACTTCTTCATGATGACGAGTTTTTTTGAGTGTTGCATGGCAAGGAAAAAGCAGCATGGCTAGCATTTAAGTCAGTGTTGGACAATTTTCTTGGAAACAACAGATCTGATAATTACAATAAAATTGTAGAAAATCTCCTTCTGAAGTATAAGAGTCTTGGCTGCAACATGTCTTTGAAAATTCATTTTCTGGATTCTCATCTGGATTTATTTACGTCAAACTGTGGAGCGGTCAGTGATGAGCATGGTGAACGATTTCACCAGGACATTGCTGCTATGGAGACAAGGTATCAAGGCTATTGGAGCCCTTCAATGCTTGCTGATTACTGTTGGACTGTGACAAGAGACACCTCATCGATTGACTACAAGAAGCAAGCAAAGAGAGCTCGAACAGCGACTGAATAATGACGGAATGGGTTCAAATGTGCCTTTTTAAAACATGATATGTGAACTTTAAATAATGTTTTTATGTTTTTATTTTTTCTATCATTTCATGTTGAAATATCAATTAATTGAGCATGTAACCATAATTTTTATAATGCTAAAGTAGAAAGACTAGCTGTTCACCCCAGAGAATTAAACAAGCATACATTATTTGTATTACTGTAATGTAAATTCATCATTTAAAAAAAACCCAGAGCCAATTGGTGAATTTCATTATGATATTTGAAATCAGCATGTCAAAGTCAATAAGAAATGGTATATTTAATTTCTGGTACAAATAACTTTTGAAAATTTGTTGACTAGTGTTATTTGCGTACGACCGTGCACCATTCTTAAACGGGGATGGCGCGGTTTGTCGCGGCGATTTGTTGCTATCCAGCAAACATACTGGAGGCAGATATATAAATCCTTGGTCGTGAACAGACGTTATTTTGGACCGGGATCTTATCCCAAGTCTAGAGAGGACACAGCCATGTTATAATTATAATCATCTGTGAGATGATATTACTTTCCTTGTGCCCGACATGCCAAGAAGAATATATTATTAATATTCAGCCATAATCGGATTTTTGTATCAAGCCTCCGATAAATGTTCCTCCAGTACCGTTTATTGCAGAGCTTCAACCGACCAGTGGAGTCGGGTGCTAGTGCGTCAATATAACGCCAGGAGATGTTATTGGATCGTCATTAAATATATATTGTGCTCAACGCTTTTAACATGGTTATTTTTGTAAACCCATGCATCCTTCAACTTCGTTGCCGTAGAGCTTCCGTTAACCTTCATGTGGTAACGGCTAGTGAAGTCAGTCAACGCCCATTTTGACCATTAGTGACAATGTAGAGTCTCCGGTCATGAACTATAATTTGATATGAACATTTATTTCAAATAATGATTGCCTGTAGCGTTTTCGTCAACATATTCAAGTCTGTACCCATTAAATGATGTCTCGTTGCAAGCTGTACCCCACGAGTTCAGCGTCTACTTTCTCTTCGATTTGGTCACACAGTCATGACCCGTTATAGTACTATATGCCAACACAATACCTGCCCACTAAACATTCGCAAAACTTACTGTGCAAAGATACGTCGGCCACAGACAGTAAGCCCGACAGGCCAGTAACCATGAAGAAAGTAGGCAACACTCGTTAAGCCCCACCTCTGATTTACTCAGTGGAATTCTTATTATTCTGGTATAGCTCTGTTTAGAGTGTGTTTAGTAAATTGACTGAGACAAACATGCAGTACATTTAAAATGATTAAATCGAAGTTAAATTTGTAAAATTACAAATAACAAATTGTAATAATCACTTAAGTTTTAACAGTTTGAAAATAATTGAATAGTTTAAAAGCAAAGGTTCATCATTGATGGATAGTAGAATGTTTTTCTACAAAACAGTTAACGTGGCAGCTTGTATATTGCACCTAGCTGCCAGTGGTTGTTTCTACTCGCGCTGGGTTGGTTCTTTTTACAGTGCTCCCTTTCGTCGCTGGTCAAGGTTGTAGGGTGCAGCTCGTTCCCATGAGTGTCAGGGAGAGTCTACAAAGTGGGTCCCTCGTCTTAAAGCTTAGGCCACTGTTCCCTTCTTGTTCCAGAGATAGTATCCTTTAACTGGTACCACCACCAACAACTTTGGCAAAAGAATAGAACGAAAAGCTCTCCTGAGTATTGCGTTTTACGACACATACTGATGTGTCCCCTTTCTCCTATTCTACCATCCCATTTACTCAGAATTTACCCTGGATGTGAATTAAATTTAATCCCTCGAGAAAAAACTTTCTTTACATTTAAACTGAATAGCTTTTATAGTTACTTTACATTTAAATGAAAAAGGTTAATAGTACAGAAATAATCTGTGTACATGTACATTAACACTGATTGAAAAGTGTTCACAATATAAATTTAATATGTTTTCATTTATGTTTACCCTGATTTGAAAAGTTTGAAACTTCCATTAAATTTAAAGTGAATATGTTAACATCGTCATTTACACTGGTTTGAAACTAAGTATTATAATTAAAATGTACATCATTTCTTTCATCTTCCCCTACATGCTCAATATGAACTTGGGACTTCTGATGCGTTTTGTTCTCCTTAAGAAACTAGCAATAAAGCAGTCGCCAGCCCGTGCAGTGGTGGTTCATGAAATTATCATTCTATGCGCTGAGGTTGCCAGCTTCAAATGACTTGGACATCCACTAGCGATTTTCACATATTAATATTCACAAGGTAATATATACATATTAGTTCACATGTTAGTAATGGAAATATAGAATGTAAAATGACAACTTACGCCAATCCTGGCTCACAGACTTTTTTGCTCAGATGAATGAAGTTAAGGTACTAGCCGATGCCTTTTTACACGTGTACTTGTTGTCGTTAATTTTAACTTTAATTCCCTCTCTGACTTCGTGTTCAGTTTTCTCAGATTTTCCGGTTGTCCTTATTTAAAATGATAGAGATTTCCTGGGCTGTCGCGTTAGTCCTGATAAATTCTCCAATAAAAAGGTCCGGACTTATAAAATGAAATTCTGAACTCTAGGCATTTTTTTGGCAAGGTCTGGTTGTGTCGTTTTGGCAGGCGATCTTCACAATGTCTTAACACTGAAACGTGTCAGATTATATTCACTGTCTTGCCCCCACATCTGTTTGTAACGAAGCTAAGAAAGCGCTCCAATCATGTCAAACATGATGGTGGTAGGGTCGGGGGGGGGGGGGGAAATCTCAAAATATTCCTGACATGGAAAAATTTTGAACGTAAGGTAGGGGTCAAGTCTTCCGTAAATGGCATTAAAATATCCGATCCCTGGCAGGCGAACTCATCAACACATCTGTAAACTCATATGACAATATGTTCCAGATGTAACAATTTATTACTTTATCAGAAAGTAATCTATTCGCAGACGGATAATCTCGTTATCTGTCCCGCACTCTGGCCTTTATAAGCGATTTAAGCAAACACGCTGGCGATCGTAGGGCTAATCTGTAGCGGCCAAGCTTTGGTACATAAGAATTACCAACTTGCCTGACGTTCAATATTACCTCAGCCTCCTTGCAACTGTGGTATGTTTATCATCCGCAGGGAGTGTCAAATGTTTGAACAAACAAACTCTCTGCTACATAGCAAAGTGAAAGAAAAGGGTGCGACCATGGAAAATCACGCAAATAAAATCAGTTCAAAAATGTTACTGATTATTGCCATAGTGAAAGAGAGATCGGAAAGAGGTCGCCCCAAAATCCATCTTGTGACAACGTGGCAAACAGACAAGTAGACACAGACCAACAACAAAAAAAAAACAGACGGTCATGGCAAACAGACAGATAGACAACAGACAAACAGACAGACGGACATGGCAAACAGACAGGTAGACACAGACAAACAAGCAGACGGACATGACAAACAGACAGAAAGACACAAACAAACAAACAGGCAGGTAGTTATCTACACATATGAACAAAAACAGGCAGGCAAAAACTGTGTTGCAAAAATAGACAGGCATAAATATTAATAATACAAAAAATGGACACACATACATATAATAATAGCAAAAATAGACAGACGGACATATAACAATACCAAAAGATTGACAAGACGTAAACATTACAATAAAAAAATTAGACAGGCAAATATAATATTAATACCAACAATGGACAGACATATGATACAAAATCATGTGCACGTGTTGACAGAACATTACACGCAGACGTACTGGCACATACACAAATATATAACTGCCCCTCTCCAACTTCTATTCCGGCATGATACACTGTTAGAGTTGAACTCTATTTCGGCATGATACACTGCTAGAGTTGAACTCCAGGCAGGAAGACTTCAGGAAACACTTTATTTGCTCTTGCAGTTGTAGACGAGAAGGCGCTGGCATTGAATAGAACATACATTAATGAAACTAGATGGCATTGAATAGAACAGATATTAATGAAACTAGATGGCATTGAATAGAACAGACATTAATGAAACTACGAGGCGCGTTTTTTAAGTAATTCCCGTTTTAAAATAATAAAAAAACCATCATATATAAAAACGATTTATTGCAGCCAAAAGTGGACCACACATTTACATTATTTCTCAACATAGTCAACATTGACTTCAACACATTTTTAGTATCGTGGCACCAGGTTCTTAGTTCCAGTGTCAAGGAAGTCTGCCGCCAGATGGGTGCCGAAAATGTTAACCGATGAACACAAGCAGAAACGCCTGGCTTCGGCTCAAAAATTTTTGCAGCGCTATCGAAATGAAGGAGATGAATTTTTGGGCCACATTGTTACTGTAGATGAGACCTGAATTTCCTACACAAACGTCGAATCAAAGCAACAGTCGATGCAATGGCGACACTCATGGTCCCCGAAAGCAAAGAAGTTTAAGCAAGCACCTTCTGTCAAAAAGATCATGGCCACTGTTTTCTGGGACAAAGAAGGGGTCATGTTTATTGATTTTCTTGAAAGTGGAAAGACAGTTAATGCCAATGCTTATTGTGACACTGATAAAACTTAGACTTGCCATCCATAACAAAAGACGTGGGTTGCTGTCCACTGGGATTGTGTTTTTGCACGATAATGCTCGACCTCACACCGCAGATCGAACTGTTCAATTGTTGCAAAAATTTCACTGGGACATTTTTGACCACCCGCCCTACAGTCCCGATCTCGCGCTAAGTGATTACCACCTTTTCATGCACCTAAAGAAGTGCTGGCATCCCAGCAGTTTGAAACTGATGGTGAACAGCAGACAGGCGTTAATGAATGGTTCAAGACACTGGCGGCAGACTTCCTTGACACTGGAATTAAGAACCTGGTGCCACGATACCAAAAATGTATTGAAGTCAATGGTGACTATGTTGAGAAATAATGTAAACGTGTGGTCCCCTTTTGGCTGGAATAGATCATTTTTATATATGATAGTTTTTTTATTATTTTAAAACGGGAATTACTTAAAAGGGCACAATGGGCTAATCACCCGTTTGCCAAGTCACTTAGATTACATGTCCTGCCCATGGGCCTTGTGCACTTGGGTCCCCTCTACACCTCGTTTCACGGGTAGAAGAGGTTCCGATTATGAGATGAGATGAGATGAATTACTTAAAAAACGCGCCTCGTAGATGGCATTGAATAGAAACAGAATTTAATGAAACTAGATGGCAATGAATAGAACTGTCATTAATGAAACTAGATGGCATTGAATAGAACAGACATTAATGAAACTAGATGGCATTGAATAGAACAGACTTTATTGAAACTAGGTGGCATTGAATAGAACAAACATTAATGAAAACTAGATGGCATTGAATAGAACAGACATTAATGATGAAACTAGATGGCATTGAATAGAACAGACTTTATTGAAACTAGGTGGCATTGAATAGAAATAAACATTAATGAAACTAGATGGCATTGAATAGAACAGACATTAATGAAACTAGATGGCATTGAATAGAACAGACTTTATTGAAAAACTAGGTGGCATTGAATAGAACAAACATTAATGAAACTAGATGGCATTGAATAGAACAGACTTTAATGAAACTAGATGACATTGAATAGAAACAGACATTAATGAAACTAGATGGCATTGAATAGTGATTGACAGACACATATTCGTCAAACATCAGACATTAATGAAACTAGATGGCATTGAATAGAACAGACATTAATGAAACTAGGTGGCATTGAATAGAACTGACATTAATGAAACTAGATGGCATTGAATAGAACAGACATTATTGAAACTAGTTGGCACTGAATAGAACAGACTTTAATGAAACTAGATGGCATTGAATAAACAGACTTTAATGAAAAACTAGATGGCATTGAATAGAACATACTTTAATGAAATTAGATGGCATTGAATAGAACAGACATTAATGAAACTAGATGGCATTGAATAGAACAGACATTAATGAAACTAGATGACATTGAATAGGACAGACATTAATGAAACTAGATGGCATTGAACAGAACAGACATTAATGAAACTAGATGGCACTGAATAGAACAGACATTAATGAAAGTAGATAGCATTGAATAGAACAGACATCAATGAAAGTAGATGGCATTACAAGCCATTCCTTGTTTTGGAATACCCTGGGTACGAGAAATAGGGGACAGGAGAGAAAGAAAATGCATGATGGAACTTGGAGACAGGCGAGAAGGAGATACAGAAGGTATGGAAATGTAAGGAAAGGACTTGACGTCAACTTGCTGTACGTGTATGCTCCACATGTAGCATTGAAGGGTAATGAGAGAATGAGGGGACATATCAACTTCCAGATAGACAGACAGACATTGCAGACACAAGAACACAGAGGACAGGGATAATAGACAGACAGACATGCAGACACAACAACACAGATGGACATATAATAGACTGACAGACATGCAGTACACATGGAACACAGAGGACATATAATAGACTGACAGACATGCAGACACAGGAACACAGATCAGACATATAAATAGACAGACAGACATGCAGACACAAGAACACAGATGACATATAATAAAACAGACAGACATGCAGGACACAAAAACACAGGACATATAATAGACAGACATGCAGGCAGACACAAGAACACAGAGGATATATAAGAGACAGACAGACATGCAGACACAAGAACACAGAGGACATATAATAGACAGACACGCAGACACAAGAACACAGAGGACATATAATAGACTGACAGACATGCAGACACAAGAACACAGAGGGCACATAATAGACTGACAGACATGCAGACACAAGAACACAGAGGACATATAATAGACTGACAGACATGCAGACACAAGAACACAGCAGGATGCTATATAATAAACAGACAGACATGCAGACACAAGAACACAGAGGGACATATAATAGACTGACGACAGACATGCAGACACTCGAACACAGGAAAGACTTATAATAGACTGACTAAGACATGCAGACACAAGTAACACAGAGGACATATAATAAACAGACAGACATGCAGACACAAGAACACAGAGGTCACATACAATATACTGACAGACATGCAGGACACAAGAACACAGATGACATACTAACTCAATAATCAAACAGACAGACATGCAGACAACAAGAAACAGAGGAACAATACAAATAGACAGACAGACATGAAGGACAGTTTATAGACATGCAGACAGACAGGACATGCAGACACAAGTAAACAGAGAGCGCATATCACAGAGGACAGATAGACATGCAGACAGACAGACACGCAGACACAAGAAAACACAGAGGACATATAATAAACAAAAAGACATGAAGACAGATAGACATGCAGACCGGACAGACAATGCAGACACAAGAACACTACAGAGGACAGATAGATAGACATGCAGACAGACAGGACATGCAGACACAAGAACACAGAGGGCATATAATAAACAGACAGACATGAAGACAGATAGACATGCAGACACAAGAACACAGAGGACAGATAGACATGCAGACAGACAGATATGCAGACACAAGAACACAGAGAACATATAATATACAGACAGACAAGCAGACACAGGAACACAGAGGACATATAATAGATTGACAGACATGCAGACACAGGAACACAGAGGACATATAATAAACAGACAGACATGCAGACACAAGAACACAGAGGACATACAATAGACAGACAGACATGAAGACAGATAGACATGCAGACAGACAGACATGCAGACACAAGAATACAGACGACAGATAGACATGCAGACAGACAGACATGCAGACACAAGAACACAGAGGGCAGATAGACATGCAGACAGACAGACATGCAGACACAAGAACACAGAGGACAGATAGACATGCAGACAGACAGACATGCAGACACAGGAACATAGAACAAGGAGATGGACAACGAAGTTAAGAATGAAACAAGATGAAAGGGTAACAGTTAAAAATAGATAAACAAGAGAGGCAGATGATAAGATATGGGAGAGGAGACAAATAAGATGGTAAGGGGTGAAAGAAAAGGTGCATACGATGATAAGAGGTGAGAGAGTAAACCCACGTATTGGCAGGTGAAAGAGAACACCCATGTAATGATAAGAGGTGATATAATTATATGATATGTAAGAGGTTGATGAATATACATGCTTTAGAGGTGATGAGTTTACATGATATATATATATGCTCGTATAAGAAAAACTGTTGCACTGGATGAGTTGAACCAAGCCGCACAAGATCGTTTAACAAACTAATGAGAGAATGAGACACACGGAATTTTAAGTAATGAGACACATCGGAATGATAAGTCCAGAAAGAGACGTTGAAAATGACCTACGACGGTCCAATGTTGCACACGGAATAGATAAGTAATGAGACACACGGAAATGATAAGTGATGATACACATACTAGACAAGCCTAGTAAAGGAACGACGTTGAAAGGAGATACAGAGGTATGACCCCCGTCTCAAATACTTTATGGCAGACTGTGTTGATATCAGAATGACAAAGTACGGTGATGAGAGGGACGTTGCACAGTGCTGAGATCCAAATGGTAAAGAGAGGAGATGTCAGACATGACAAATGGTTGAGAGAGGAGACCCTACAGAATCGACTATAAATGGGTAAGAGTCAAGGAGATACAAAGCCATGACAAGTGGTGATCCGAGTGGTGATACAGAATGAACAATGACAAATTCGTAGAATGTTTCCGATGTGGTACTCGGCATCAAGCCGTGTTAGCACCCGACCTTCAGAGGTATAACTCGCGTGTATATGGACCGGTTTCTGCCACGTTTTAGTGGCTATGACATAATCGGATCCACACAAAAAAAAACTTTTTACGGAAAAAGCGGACAGACCACAACCATGTTAGCTAACGCTATTTGTTACAGTCAAAAATAAAGGAAACAAACAATATAACAGGCAGCAAAAGTATAGCGCATTGACTACATGCATATCACTTGTTGCAAGATCATTTCTGATTATACGTCAGTAATGCCATTAATATTTCCATCACGCGAGAGACTTTTGAACGAAAAATGATTTTACGACAGAAAACTTGTGTAGGAAACTGATCTGTTGCCATCAAGTAATACAGAGAGACATAAAATTAAAGTGGTTGGCATTTCCACCGAGGTAATGCTAGACTAGCGAGTCTTACAATTATATACAATAGGAATCCAATCTCCATCTGTGTGCATATAGTATATTGCACTTGAGTTAGGAACACCATCTCTTATATATACAATACGAAACGATCTCTTGTTTACCAACCCAACAAATCAGTCTTATAAATTTAATATTAAATTATCGACAACCTTAATTCATTTTATTTTATCATTATTTCTTGTGTGTTAGTAAATTAAATTCTCTATATTTTAACCATACATAGGAAAAAGGCTGGTTGGGTCGCAAGCTGCTGCTAGACCCAATATTAACAATTAATAAAATTAAATATTTTTTGACTATTCTACAGAATTAAATTATATATTAAAGCTACAAACAAAAATATTAGTTTTTTAAATAATATCAAACGAGCATTAAACAACGGCAAATATAGATTCTATCAATAAATTTACATCAAACCCAATTTAAATTAAAATTTTAACCATTAGGACCAAAATTTTATTTAAATATTGACAAATGCCTAAATATATTAACTTTATACTTTATACACATAAATATTTTAAAATTTTTACTAAAAAAAACTATCATTTTTATAAACAAATTAAAATTAAAATTAAAAATAATTATTTATTTATATATATAAACTAAATTTTAAAAAAAATTAAATCATTAAAACCCATACAAATAAAAAAAAAAACAAAAATAAAACAAATAACCACAAAATAAAACTATTTTATAAAAAAAAACTAAAAAAACATTTTTTTAAAAAAAAATAAAAAAAAAAAATAAACAAAAAAAAACCCCGTGGGAGAAAATATTAAAACTAAAAAAACGTTTTAAAATTTAAAAAAAAAAACCCCCCCCCCCCCCCCCCCCCCCCCCCCCCCCCCCCCCCCCCCCCCCACCCCCCCCCCCCCCCACACACC